>JAXIVJ010002627.1:0-2500 GCA_036785665.1 Chirona hameri | reverse complement strand
TATAATATACATTATAATGTAATTTAAATTAAAACATCTGATACCTGATGAGATACTGGCTGGTAAATGGTTTTTCTGATGTAGTACTCCAGGCTCAATTTTGCTAGTTTGTTGGCTCCTCGTTTCCCGGGATACCCGCTGTCTCGGGATCAGAGGAATTTGATGCTGCTGTTTTTTGTTTTCACATACTTTATAGCTGTCTAATTTTGAATACTATCGGATTTCTACAAATCCCTAATTGGTGAAATGGCCAGATAGCGGGGCGGACGAGTCTGTGCAAATGATTACTTCTTCAGTTTTTCCTTTCTAATATATATTAATTGCTAACAAAATCGATGAATAATTCCGCTGTATATACGTATTTGTGTCTCTGGAAGGCGGGAAGTTGATTGTTTTGCTGTGTTTGTATAATATGCGCAACCCGGTTCGGCCGTCGCGCCGTGAACTGTCGGTGTATATGTAAGTGTATGTGTTGTGGTGTGCTTTGTGTTCGTGGAAGAGTGTGTGTGTCTCTGCTCGCGTGAACTGTGTTTGGGTTGTGTGTGAAGAGGCGGTGTGTGTCTGGTGTTGTGTCGAGCCAGTGAGGTGTGAGTGGTGGCGTTGGCATTGTGTTGATGTGTGGAATGTTGGATATGTGTGAGTGTATGTCTGATTCTGTTGACTGATGAGTGGGTTGTCGTTTTTTGTATAGTGTCTGTAGTCTTGAGGGGGCGGGGTGATTCAGATGGGAAATGTTGGCGTGTGAGGTGTGAACTTGCTCTGGCGTAGTATCCTGAGTATTGTGGAGTTGCGTCGCGGGCAGAGTGTGGGAGATGTTGTGTCGATGTGTAAGTTCGTGGCGTTGGTGGGATGCGACAGGCCCCAGTCACGATCCGCTAGGCAAGCGTTCTGGACAGTTCGCATTTTCTTTTGTTGGAAAAAACATATATCATCAAATAAGAATGCATTATAGTCCATGATGGGCGTATCAGAGAAGTATATTGCTGGAGGAGAGTGGAGCGGTATGCGCCCCACTCTCGACACAGCTAATGACTTCATTATATTAATTCGTCGCGTACATCTCTGCACTAAATCATTGGAGTGTGTGATGAACGAAGGAGACGCGTGGTCTAAACGTTATGCCCAGATACCTTGAATGAGTGATGAAAGGGATAATTTAATTGTTTTATATTTAATGGATTGTAGGGTTCACATATGCAGGGTTTTCGGAAATATATTTAGAGATGGCCGATTGACTACGTGGAGAATTGGGCCTGACCCCTGCAGGCGCACATACCTTCTCCACAACTGAAATGTTTGTTGGGGTGGTGGGTATGAGGGTATTGAAACACAACAACACACTTTCCCCGGGTGAAGGCTGTATCTATGTCATACACACTTACAATTGGGGTGCACACACACACACCACACACATGTAATAAATTGGGGTAATGAGGTCGGATGGGGCGGTGCAAAAAAAAAGGCAATGCTTTACGCAACAGTAGGGTGACACACAATAATTTCCATAAATTGGTGCACAATGTGTTAACGCCACACACAACCGGGGGGGTTGGGGGGTGATACGTGGCCCCCTAACAAAAATTTTATGGTGTTAGGGGGGTGGATGTTGTCCTTTATAACTACAATTCTAACACATCACAACAAACAAGGGGGGACACACATCGGTGGTTGGGGATTTTTTACTCGAGGGTGGTTGTACACACACACCACAAAAGCTGATATAGTACATAACTTCATCACCCTCGGGGTTGTATAAAACCAAGTGGGGGGGTGGTAGAGGTACTACACATTACGATGGTTGTGTCCACACACCCCCCCCCTGTTTTAACCAAATTGTGGGTTGGTGGTATTGGGGTGTTGACAATTCTGTGACAGATAGGGTGGTTGTGGGTGACACACCACACTACCCTAGGGGTGTTGGTGCACAACACTTAGGAGGATTTGGTGGGGGAGGGTGTACCTACCGCCTCACACGAACGGGTGGTTTGTGCACAATGTTGTCACAACACACGAGGCCATACATTAGTTTGATGGGTCATTTGAATAAATTTTGGGGGCTTGGTGTCCACAGTTGTTGAGTGAAGGTTATGAGTGTTGTGTCTGTCGTAAGGTGGTTTTAGTGTTGGGGTGGTATGTGGTGGAGCATGTATTGTTGTACGCACTGGTGGTGTAGCGGGGGGTTTAGATAGGGTGTAGAATATACACCTTATTTTTGAGGTGGTCAAGTCACCACCACACACCACCTGTTTCTGGCGGTCGGGTGTGGCACACCCCATGTCGGTGATGGTCGTATCCCCCCTGCCACATACAATGTGAGATTAGTCAACGGATTGAATCTATTTTATCGCAAATTTACTTTTTTTAAACATAACTAACATATTTATACCCCCCACCCCCCCCCCCCCCCCCCCTAACTTTTTTTCTTTACACTATCCCCCCCCCACTCTCATATAGATAATATTATACCTAGTTTAAATCTATACCACCCCCATTCCTTATC
>JAXIVJ010002626.1:5000-106325 GCA_036785665.1 Chirona hameri | reverse complement strand
TTTGACGAGCTTCCGAACGGTGTTTGCGGTTTTTGTCTACGTCCCATAGGAGCTGAGTTAGAGGGGGGGCGTCGAAACGCCCCCCCCTGCCCGGCACGGCGAAGGTGGCGCCGAGCACCGGCACGGCGCGGGTTAAGCTGAGGTCAGACGCAGTCAGACAGCAGGCCAGCCAGTGGCGGGATTCAGTCATTCAGACAGACATGTGTTAGGCCAGCGGACCGGCATCAGTCCATCACCTGTCTCCAGGGTGGCCGGTGTCCTGTCTCCAGGGTGGTTGGATCACGGACCCGAGACAAAAATGAAGAAAACTGTGCAGAACTGCAGACACTTGCGCATTAGCGTCACGGAGAACTACGCAAAGACCGTATTAGTTAATCTGTCGAAAGCTCACTCGAATCGCATGTCTAAGGATTTACACCTTCCGTGTTTTGTCATTTGTAGCGCGAATGAAAAAAAACTTCCGCTATCGAGTCGCAAGTTTTGGCCGATTTTTCCACCTCTGCATGGGCGTCCTCCGCCCGGCAGGTGCGCCGAACGACAGCCTGTCAGAGCCGGCATTAGTCACACTACACATCAGTCCAATCATCAGATCCCTCCACGACAGTCCCCCTGGTGACAGGGCGGCTCGGCCAGAGGTGTGACACGTGACCAGCAACAGCACGTCGGACCAGGCAGTGGTGCATACCCGATCAGTCACCCCTGGTTCAGGTGCAGGGCACACGTCAGATGGCAGATCAGAGCCCGGACCAGACCAGTACAACACCAAATACAACCAAGCACCTCACAGGGAATATAGGATGGTGACAAATACACAAATACTAGGACACATGGGCATGACACTGATTCGGAAAATGCACTACATTATCCAACGCGGATGCAGCCGTATGAGGATTGATGAAGGGACGACAACGAGTGTTGTGAGTGACGAGTGCTCCGATGCCCACTGCGATCCACATTCCAGAGGCACCGTTTTTAAGGAGCATCGCCGTTTTTATGCCGACTGATACGCTCTCTGACTGGATAGGACAACATGTCAAACAGGTTGTCACGAGGAGCCGCCTGACTGGAGAACAGACATTATTGTTTTTTCGTCCTCTCCGTCAGCGACACATGATCAGAAACCTGATCACGACAGTGATAGTGCAGCATAAGCATCTTTGGTAAGATTGATGACAGAGGACCAACAACCAAACAAAGGACCGATAAGTGCAGCTATCGGTAGCACGCCTCTGATACGCATTCTGTGAAGCGGCATCACACCGTCATTCAGGGTAACTTTAGCCTACTTTTGGGGGACATTTTGGTGTGCCCTGTTTTTATTAGTGCCACAAATACAAATATGCATGAGGCAAAAAAAATTGGTGGACAGCCTGGTGCTATTGCATGGTGGTTGCAGAGTTGAGATTATGTGCATTCAAAGTTGCTATTTTTTTAGAATTTCCGAGGTGGCTAAAGTTAGCCGGAATCGGCTAACTTTAGCCACCCCACGTTATAGATCGGGTTTCTAGTCGATGTTCAGGAAATGTTCAATGATATTTCTGTGCCCATCTACTGCAACCAGGGAAAACCTTTACATAAAGGCGTGCATACCCGAAACATGAAACCCTAGTGCATGAGTATGCTCTGACAATGGCAAAATGACATAATTATATATGCGATTTCTTAGAAAACATTATTGTCGGTATCGGTATCGGTATCAGGAAGTATTCGTAGGTATCGGCATGATATTGATATGACTCAAATTAGTATCGGCAGCGTTATCAATAAGCACATGCGGGACGCCATCCGGGGCATTTTCCATTTCCTCAATTTCCTGCTAAAGCTGTACATTTTTAGCTGGTACGATGCGACAATGTGGTGCTTATAATGAGGTGGCTTTGCAAAATACAGATATAAAATTAAACAATTAGGATTATAAAACGTATTTCCGACCAAAAGGGCAGCATTCTAGACATCAAATCCCAAACCCGATACCTACAATCAACCGGTCGTCATGGCGAGGCCTCCTTCGGGGGCATATTTGGAAATGCCGAATACAAAATACAGACCTATCGCACTTAGGGGGCTATAAGCCAGTCAAACATATAGCTATTGCTTTGAAATTCGGTTTGGGCATTGTCCATACTTGGTTCTCTAATATATATTCCATTTTTGAATGTTTGCGAATTTCGATTTTGTGGAACTCCCCCCCCCAAACAAAAACAAATATCACAAAATTAACATTTTAAAACCTTATTAAGAAACCGGAATACATATATATATATATATATATATATATATATATATATATATATATATATATATATATATATATATATATATATATATATATATATATATATATATATATATATATATATATATATATATATATATATATATATATATATATATATATATATATATATATATATATATATATATATATATATATATATATATATATATATATATATATATATATATATATATATATATATATATATATATATATATATATATATATATATATATATATATATATATATATATATATATATATATATATATATATATATATATATATATATATATATATATATATATATATATATATATATATATATATATATATATATATATATATATATACACACATATATATATATATATATATATGACTGACTTATGGCTCCCTAAGTATGATAGGCCTGGATTTTGTATTCGACATTTCCAAATATGCTCCCCGGGGGCCTGGGGGCCATCGCCCCCCCCCCCCCCAGAAGATCGCTCCGGTCCCCCGGATCGCCAGAATTTTGACATTAGCCATATGGGAGTGGGGGACCAACCACCTGGCTGTCCCACCACTCCAAAATTTTGGTGGCGATACTCCCGGCTAAAGTTACCCTGATGCCAAATTTAGCCACCCCTATCCATCTTTAGCCGCAGGTACAGTCAAGGGGAACCAATAAATAGTGTTAAACTGAGTACTCATTAACGGTGGACGCCTTACGGGCTGCACTCAAGTACTTAATTTCATGGGGCAAACCATGCATTCTTGGCCAGGGGTACCATCAAATTAGCGATATTTTTTAGAAATTATAATGATAACCTTAAAGTCAAAACATAATATTTCTCATTTTCAAAAAAAAAAATGTCCAGCCAAAACCTGACCCTAAGAACTTGTAAATTACAGAAATTAGGTTCATATTCTTCGTTTTGACACCGAACGTGCATAAGATTAACTTAAATTACGATCATCCATTTGGCTAAAGTTGCCATGAATGACGGTACATACCCGGCAATCACCAGAAGGCGCAGCAGAACCGGCACAGGTAAGCATCCACGCCACGTAGTCCAACAGTCTGGCAGGAGGGGCAGCCACCGGCGGCCAGTCAAAGTCACTACCGCCCACCGGTGTTCAGCAGTCCGATTTATAGTGACACCGACAGTGATACCGACAGTGACACCGACAGTGATACCGACAGTGATACCGACAGTGATACCGACAGTGATACCGACAGTGATACCGACAGTGACACCGACAGGCAGACGACTGGCCGAGACGACAGTCCTGCCAGAGGTGTGCCGTCCGCGCTCTTACTGAGCTCTCCCTGGGACGGCGAGCGGCACTCAACACTTCACACCGCACTTAGTACGTCTTATTACGCCCCACTTATTACGCCCGATGTCCGCAGTCACCACTCACACCCGTCCTCTTCGAGGACCCAAAACCGTCTCCCAGCAAGTGTTCTCCTCGAGGACCCAGAACTGTCTCCCAGCAAGTGTTCTCCTCGAGGACCCAGAACCGTCTCCCAGCAAGTGTCCTCCTCGAGGACCCAGAACCGTCTCCCAGCAAGTGTTCTCCTCGAGGACCCAGAACCGTCTCCCAGCAAGTGTTCTCCTCGAGGACAACACAGCCGTCCTCAGGCGACCAGAGCCGGCGGCCTCCTGATACGGCCACTCTCCCCTCGCACCACAGCGTCGCGCTCGGCGGCTCCTCGCGATGCAGTGGCGGCTCCTCGCTCTTGGCGGCTCCTCGCGCTCAGCGGCTCCTCGCGATGGAGCGGCGACTCCTCACTCTTGGCGGCTCCTCGCGCTCAGCGGCTCCTCGCGATGGAGCGGCGGCTCCTCACGCTCAGCGGCTCCTCGCGCTCAGCGGCTCTTCGCGATGCGGCGGCGGCCGGGACGGCGAGGAGACTGGAGACTGCAGCCGGCCGGCCGGCACAGGCCACTAGCACCACCTGCCCGCCGCTGCTGCCGCCGCCGCCACCCGCCGCTGCCGCCCGCCCGGTATCGCCGACCGAGGCGCGCGGGTCGGCCGGGTCACTCGGTATTATCATCATAAAGGGCTCGGACGGGAAGTCAGCCGGCCATGGCGGAAACCGACCAGGCCCGGCGGCCATTTGCATGAGAATCGACACCGCCATGAGCGCCCGCCGCCGCCGGGAGGACCGGGAGGTGGTGTGGTGTGAGGTGAGGTGTGTGTCGTCCGAGGACCAGGGTCGACGCGACCCTGCAGAGGACCAGCCGATGATCGTTCAGCCTTTCCCGATTCCAAACGGTGGGCGATACTGTCACAAACGGTGCTGGTCGACTGAGTGTTCATTACCGGGTTATGCCGCTTATGAGCCCCCCCCCCCCCCCCCCACACACACAAAAACAGCGCCAGCTCAACACTGGGATGTTGGCACCCACCGCTACGCCAGTGAGAGGCAAAGCGTATGAGTCTTGTTCTGTTCTAGATACAACAAGGGCGGACGAGGATAGTCTAATGTCAACACAGACTCCACCAAATCTGTCGCTAGTCTACCAGTTACGATGGACCTTCACTTGGCCGGCTGATCTGCGACATTTCAACAGCCGCGTTCCACGGCGCCGAATATACCGGCCGGTACCGCGCAGGGTAACGCAAAACAGGTAGTAACCTCTCCTTAGTCCCCCCTCTCTGACGACCTGGAGACGATCGTATGTCCCGGCTGGGAGCCCTGATCAGCTGATGCCCTCGGATGGAGCTACCTCTACCTTCCCAGTCTACCCGTCTGTCCACTGCCGCCCAGCCGGTAGCGGCCGTCTCGGCGGGTCAGGACCGCCAGGTGCCGCCCCGGGCCGCCAGTTGGGCAGCTCGGCAGGACTGACGGCACCTGTGGCGCTCCGTCCATTCACTGTCGCCAATAACACGCACATCAATTACTGTAACGGCCGCGCCGCTGCCGCCGCCGCCGCTGCCGCCGGGCCGCTGCCGCCGGGCCGCTGCTGCCGCCACCGCCGGGTCGCCGGGCCGGCACGAGAGCGGCCTGTTTTTCAATGTGAATCTGCCGGGGCTAATCCCTGGCCGCGGTGGCGGCGGGACTCCAATTACCCCGTCCTCCCGCGGCGGAGGAGGCCGAGAGGACGAGAGGACGAGAGGACGAGAGGACGAGAGGACGAGAGGACGAGAGGACGAGAGGACGGGAGAACAGGAGCCGGCGGAGGGGTGGAGGACCGACCTCGTGACCCCGATCACCAGAGGACAGACTGCGGGCCGCCGCTACCGGACTGGCAAGCCACCGCGCCTGCTGTTCGTGGCTCATAAATCGCGCTCGCCAGGTAGTCGGGAGATCCTTGCTGGTAGAAGCATTTCCAGCCAGCAGTAGTCATTACCGAGCGGGCGCGAAGCGCCCGTGAGGTTTTTCGTCAACTTACTAGACAAATTTACATTTGACCCGGCGCGACACGGCCGTACAGACGCTTTTCGGAAGCTAATAACTTTGCAACCACTGCTCCGATTGAGATAGAGTTTTCACCATTGGCTAGGTCCATCAATTTTTTTTTTAGTATGGTGCGTTATGATAGGGTTGTACTGCAACGCGTGGCACGCGCAAAAGTGGGGAAGGTCAAATCACCGATTTTAGAGGAAAATCGCGCCTAATGATAGAATCGCTTCATCAAACTGGACCACATTTGGCGTACGCCAAACTGGACCACATTTGGCGTACGCTAACTGCTAAGAGCCAATGATGCCTCATATTCCCCTAATTTAAACTTAAGGCTTGACGCTCGTGAACACATGGAAGACATAAGGGTGTCGGGTTACACCCTATGATGTATCTCAGAAACTGCTAGGCCGATTATGGCGAAATTTGGTGTGCTGCTCCCGACCGACATCCTAGCAATATTCCACATGATTAATCGGAAGTTGCATGGCACGTGCGCACGTGCGCACGTGCGGACCCCTTTTTTATATCTTCGAAACTACTGGACCTATTGAACTGGAATTTTGCATGTAGATTAGGGCATAACTATTAGCTGCTTTAGACGTGCCGAGGCATACACCAATATGCACGTGCGCCACCGTATTTGAGAGCTCGGAAACTACTGGACCTATCGAAGTGAACATTTGCATACATGCTAAGGAAGGGCTGTTAGGAAGTTTGCGCTTGGCGGAATTTTTTAGTCACTATGCACGTGTGCACTGCGCGCACGTGCGGACCACTATTTTCCATCTCTGAAACTTCTCTGAAACTACCTGTCCAATTCAGCTGAACGTCCCTATGCATATTAGGGCATAGCCACAGTACAGACACGTAGCCAGGATTTCTTCCAGGGGGGGGGGGACGCCTCGAAAGGGCCCCCTTCCCGAGCGCTGAAAGGGCCCCTTCCCAAGCGTTAAAAGGGCCAAACAAAACGGATGAAAAGGCACGTTACACGGATGGGAAAATGCAGTGACCGGTATGGCATGGGCCATACCAACTTCTAGGAGCTGGGGTTAGCAAAGTGCCATATCAACTTTGGAACCAGCGACACCAATTTGGAATTAGCTATACCGACTTGGAATATTTGTTTAAGCTTAAGACCTGTAACTGTTAAGCACAGCCCGCCGCCCCCTCCCCTCCCCCCGTGGCTAGGTGCCTGTCACAGTCAAACTATTGAACGTTGTACTCATTATTGGGCCACAGTCAATGCGCACGTGTGCTCCCGTACCGTTTCATATATCAAACCTGTTTTAGCTTTACCAGAGCGCGTCCGCTCGATCATCGCCCAAAAAGGCGTTTTACTGGTAGACATGCATTATATGAAGGACAGTCTCCGACCCTGATACAATTAACCCGCGAGTTACTGGGGGAAAGGCCATCCCCCCCTCCTGTTATTTTGCAATATCTCCTAAACCAACACCAGTATCGTCACCGAGCTTTCAGTACCCTCTCTTATATCAATTTTACACATGTTGGCCAAAGGAAAAAAGATGAGGTTATGATAGGTCAACCGGGAATGACGTCAGTGACGTCATGTTCTGCGTTTTTGTTGAAAAATAAGGGTTTACGAAAAACGCTGTCAAAAGAACAATTTTTAAAGATAAATTAAATTGTCATATATCAAATGACTGACAATAGACTCTGCTATCAAACTGCTATCTCGGATTTCCGAGTTTTATTGACAAAAAGAAGAGAAATCCAAAGACAAAAAAACAATTGTTTTTGTAATATATAAAAAAGAGTTATCCAAAAACCGGAATATATGTGATTGGGACGTGTCCGGTGAATAGGTGTACCAAATTTGAAGTCGATATCGTCAAAAATGACTGACATGACCTTTCAAAGACCAAAATGGACCACCTCACCTCGCACAGCTCATTACCATGCATAAGCAAAATACATTTGCGTTTTTGCTTTTTACTTCTATTTCCATGGAACAAACAATGTTCTAAGGTCGTTTTTCGCGTTCTATACGAAAAAAAGAACCCATACACACGTGTTACAACGCCTAATGACCGTAATCGGCAGTTTGACCTCGTGACCTTGACCTGACCCAAGGTCATCAAAAGCTTAGTGGTACTTAGAAGTGTCAGACACAAATCGCACCGATTTATTTACTACTTGTGCGTTTAATATCGCAATTTTGCGAGACAATTCCAACCACCGAGACCTTTATGACACGGTCAAACATTTTGTATTTGACGTGACCTGTGACGTCATCGGTGACCCCGAGGTCAACAATATTAGGTTTCCCTCGATATTTTTTTTTGCAGGGCTATCGAATGCCGTTTGAGTTTTTTTTTATATCGGTCCAGTAGTTCCGGAGATCCGAGGGGGGGGGGGAATAGCCCCCCGTAAGTCGCGTTATGGTAAGTAGCGTTAAGTCGTTTTAAACTTTGACTTCGTCCATCAATGAGTCATCCCGTCGGCGATCTTCGGAAGAACAAAAAATGGAACATACCCCAGTAACTGCCGGGTTAAGATACTATCTTCAACCCAGCCCACGTTCGCTCGTGAAACCCACTCGACACCGCAGCGTTGCCGTTTGAAGTGACTCGCGAGTACGACACTACCCACGCGGCGGCGGCTGTCCGATCGATGACAATGTGATCAACACGGCCCACCTGTGCCTGGGCACCAGGTGGCTGGCCACGGTGGCTGGCCAGGCGGGGCGGGGCAGAGGGGCGGGGAGCGGGGAGAGGGGCGGTTACAGATACAGACAGAGCCCGGATGGATGGCTTCACCGTGCCAGGTGGCCACCGACGTACCACGTGACGGTCCAGCCAGGTGGCGGGCGCTGCGACGTCCGACCCCGTCACACCGCCCACACACCGCCACACACAGCCACACACCGCCCCCGGCGGCAGATCACGACCGGTGACGGCCGACTGGAATCGATCGTAACGGCCGAGTTGGATCGATCGTGACGGCCGAGTTGAATCGATCGTGACGGCCGAGTTGAATCGATCGGTTCCCCGGCTCAGTAAAGCTCAGCAATCCGTTGCACTGGCAGTCCTGGCACGCTTCGCAACATCGCGCGATAGGTAGGCACTAGGCACTAGGCGTGCCAGCCGCGCAGCAAGGCATTTCAGCCCGCCGACCGTGCGTGGCGGATAAACGGAAGCGACGTTTCGATAATTAATTGGTCGCTTACAATCCCACTTGCCTGGCAGACCTTGCCGTGCCAGATTGCCGAGATAACAGGACATTTATAGCTGCGGTAAGGTTCCGTGTTTTCCATCTTCAGAGATGAGAGATGGCCTACCGACAGGGACTGAGATACCCACTCAGAGGATGGTGCACGGCGAATACAGGCCCGATTCCGATTCCAATGTCACGCCGCGTGCCTCGTCACAATGGCCTCATCTGGTCGGACATAAGGCGCCGTGGGCGTCGCTGCACTGAGCCGCAGCCACCCACAGAAGTAACGGCCGGCGACTCTCAGGTGAGAAAACATGATGAAAACATGGAACACGAGTACCACAACTTCCACGTCCATGGTGTGAAAAACAGCACGCACACTGTTTTCTATTCACTAAGTTCCGAAATCCACACGAACCAAGGCTTTCGATGAATTGATGCCTTCGCCGTGTTTTTGTTTTGTTAACGTATGGATGAATAGGAACATTTCCTTAACATGTATCAGTTGTCGTCATTTTTTTCATCTCTGAGGACGCCGCCTCGCGGTCTCCGGATCCACCCCAATTAGTTGCGGGGATGCCCAATTACGGGGTGATGGACGCCGACGCGACTGAGAGGCGGCTCTAGCTAACGAGCAGATACAGGATGTGAGACGAAACAGTACCAAGACGCCGGGCGCCGGGCGGCGACGGGGCTACAGAAGACGCCGGGCGCCGGGCGGCGACGGGGCTACAGAAGACGCCGGGCGCCGGGCGGCGACGGGGCTACAGAAGACGCCGGGCGCCGGGCGGCGACGGGGCTACAGAAGACGCCGGGCGCCGGGCGGTGACGGCGCTACAGAAGACGCCGGGCGCCGGGCGGTGACGGGGCTACAGAAGACGCCGGGCGCCGGGCGGTGACGGGGTACAGAAGACGCCGGGCGCCGGGCGGCGACGGGCTACAGAAGACACCGGGCGCCGGGCGGTGACGGGGCTACAGAAGACGCCGGGCGCCGGGTGGTGACGGGGGTACAGAAGACGCCGGGCGCCGGGCGGTGACGGGGTACAGAAGACGCCGGGCGCCGGGTGGTGACGGGTACAGAAGACGCCGGGCGCCGGGTGGTGACGGGTACAGAAGACGCCGGGCGCCGGGCGGTGACGGGGCTACAGAAGACGCCGGGCGCCGGGCGGTGACGGGGTACAGAAGACGCCGGGCGCCGGGCGGTGACGGGGTACAGAAGACGCCGGGCGCCGGGCGGTGACGAGGTACAGAAGACGCCGGGCGCCGGGCGGTGACGGGGCTACAGAAGACGCCGGGCGCCGGGCGGTGACGGGGCTACAGAAGACGCCGGGCGCCGGGCGGTGACGGGCTACATAAGACGCCGGGCGCCGGGCGGTGACGGGGTACAGAAGACGCCGGGCGCCGGGTGGTGACGGGGTACAGAAGACGCCGGGCGCCGGGCGGTGACGGGGCTACAGGAGGCGGAGAGCTGCCAGACTGGAGTCAGTGTGGACGCCTGAGTATGATGCTGTCTGAGTCTGAGTCAAATGATGAACACAAGGAATGTGATCGGACTAGAATGGTCGATTTAGAATGATGCAGTGGACGAATAAATGCATGCATCAATTCATAGGAGCCATTGTTGGATACGGCTCAGCCTGCATCTATCTAGTAGGGAACCGAATCCAATCGAAAGCCATCAACTATCATACGAAACTCTAGCTAAAGCGTTATCTTTAAACTGTGACCTGAAAAGAGAATGCCACGCTTGCCATTGCAATGTGTAAGCAATAGCAAAGGTGTTAATCTAAATCAAGTGCAAATGTTCGTCCATGTAATTCAGCCGGAAAGCGACGGAATAGAAACCCAACAACCAGGCCTGGCAGGGTGGATTTGAATCGACGGAATAGAAACCCAACAACCAGGCCTGGCAGGGTGGATTCGAATGGACGGAATAGAAACCCAACAACCAGGCCTGGCAGGGTGGATTCGAATGGACGGAATAGAAACCCAACAACCAGGCCTGGCAGGGTGGATTCGAATCGACGGAATAGAAACCCAACAACCAGGCCTGGCAGGGTGGATTCGAATCGACGGAATAGAAACCCAACAACCAGGCCTGGCAGGGTGGATTCGAATCGACGGAATAGAAACCCAACAACCAGGCCTGGCAGGGTGGATTCGAATGGACGGAATATAAACCCAACAACCAGGCCTGGCAGGGTGGATTCGAATCGACGGAATAGAAACCCAACAACCAGGCCTGGCAGGGTGGATTCGAATCGACGGAATAGAAACCCAACAACCAGGCCTGGCAGGGTGGATTCGAATCGACGGAATAGAAACCCAACAACCAGGCCTGGCAGGGTGGATTCGAATCGCTTCGCTACTTGCTAGTTTAATTTGGTTATATCGCCTAAGAACAACCGTTAAGACTTTTGAACTACGTTAAAAGAGTCAAAGGAAACATAAATATAACGAAGCGAAATGGAGCTGCAAATGTACCAGTTCAACTACTCCCCCGCCCATGAATTGTTTCTGTCGGACAGCAAAGAGCCTCCAAACGACACACAAACAGCTTTGCAGAGCAGCTGAGAGGGAAGCGATGAGCATGCCTTCGGGGCCACCAGCGGCCCGGCCTTACCGTAACCATAGTAACCCGAACGGCGCTTGTGCTGGCTGGCTGCAGGGGGACGGACAACTCAGTGGTACGTCTAGGCGACAGGGCCTAAGTGTACTCAAGTACGCAGACACGGGGGCGAGGGCTTACACACCACGGTGGATTGGGGCGGGACGGATGGCGACGGCCCTGATGACTCTGAACAATCCTGTCCAGGTGTAAAGTCTTACCACATAGTGTGGAGGTTTTACTACCTGGTTCCGTGACTCAATTGGATGCGAGGGTGACATATCGTTCCAGAGTACTTTGAACTGCGCTTCAAGTGGAATACATCGTCGCCACTGATGACGACACGAATAGCTCGTTGTACTAAGACAAAGTGGCCGGGACCTACCTCCCATATCCTTGAGTTTCTTGGCATACAGTTTCAGCTGCTTCTTGTACTTTTTCACCTGATCCGCGAGATTGTCAATCTTCTCACGAAGGTCCTGAGAAAAATACACATCATGTTAGCCTCACCAAGCAAGCAATGTACATTTTCTCAGCTAGAAACGATCTCTGAAGCAAATAATCGAATGACTCCTAATTACACGACTGGCATTATACCATTCAACACCCACTGTCAGAATCCCAATCTTTCCACATCGTCCACCACACCAGAGTAGCGTCCGCGTCAGATGAACCGGGCTGCCGCTAACCGGCGACTCCCCACGGCAAACCCTCGTCTGAAATGTTCCCTGAACTGAGCCGACCCGGCGACACAGACTCCCCACGGCAAACCTTCGTCTGAAATGTTCCCTGAACTGAGCCGACCCGGCGACACAGACTCCCCACGGCAAACCCTCGTCTGAAATGTTCCCTGAACTGAGCCGACCCGGCGACACAGACTCCCCACGGCAAACCTTCGTCTGAAATGTTCGCTGAACTGAGCCGAACCGGCGACACAGACTCCCCACGGCAAACCTTCGTCTGAAATGTTCCCTGAACTGAGCCGAACCGGCGACACAGACTCCCCACGGCAAACCTTCGTCTGAAATGTTCCCTGAACTGAGCCGAACCGGCGACACAGACTCCCCACGGCAAACCTTCGTCTGAAATGTTCGCTGAACTGAGCCGAACCGGCGACACAGACTCCCCACGGCAAACCTTCGTCTGAAATGTTCCCTGAACTGAGCCGAACCGGCGACACAGACTCCCCACGGCAAACCTTCGTCTGAAATGTTCCCTGAACTGAGCCGAACCGGCGACACAGACTCCCCACGGCAAACCTTCGTCTGAAATGTTCGCTGAACTGAGCCGACCCGGCGACACAGACTCCCCACGGCAAACCTTCGTCTGAAATGTTCCCTGAACTGAGCCGACCCGCTGGCAAGACACGCCTCCCCGACACCAGCGCCGAGTTCGTGACCCGGCGGCACGCGCGTCTCAGCTGACAGACAGCTCGACGGGCTGCGCTGGGGGCTGAGTGGTGAGGGGCTGAGGGCTGAGGGCGCTCCCCGTCTCTCGAGACTGGTACGGCGGGTCGCCAGCGGTACCGGCTGAGACATAACCGGCCCAGAAGAGGAGCGAAGTGGCAGTGAACTTGATACAGAATAACCTTATAACCTTAAGTTTTGATGATCAATTGGATGAGCTGACAATTGGGGTTTTAGGGCGCACCGACTGCTTTTGGTCACTTGGCGCCCAACCTTAAGTTTTGAGTTTATGCTATGCCAATCGCACGTGCGAAGTAGTTTCCATGTCAACAGCCTCCGAGGGCTGCAGGTTCCAGAGCCCTTGGCACTTTCAATGTGAATACTTTCAAATGTGAATATGTGAGTACTTTCAATGTGAAACACTCCGCGCGCTGTTTCGCTTAGCATGAATCTAAAAGTTTGCGTAATTGTGAAGCAAGAGTCCGCTTATTTTTCACATCTGCTAGCCAGCATCCTCCTGGGCAGCATAGGTGTAGCAAAACACATATACATACAACGTAAACAACACATATACATACAACGTAAACAACACATATACATACAACGTAAACAACACATATACATACAACGCAAACAACACATATACATACAACGTAAACAACACATATACATACAACGTAAACAACACATATACATACAACGTAAACAACACATATACATACAACGTAAACAACACATATACATACAACGTAAACAACACATATACATACAACGTAAACAACACATATACATACAACGTAAACAACACATATACATACAACGTAAACAACACATATACATACAACGTAAACAACACATATACATACAACGTAAACAACACATATACATACAACGTAAACAACACATATACATACAACGTAAACAACACATATACATACAACGTAAACAACACATATACATACAACGTAAACAACACATATACATACAACGTAAACAACACATATACATACAACGCAAACAACACATATACATACAACGTAAACAACACATATACATACAACGTAAACAACACATATACATACAACGTAAACAACACATATACATACAACGTAAACAACACATATACATACAACGTAAACAACACATATACATACAACGTAAACAACACATATACATACAACGTAAACAACACATATACATACAACGCAAACAACACATATACATACAACGTAAACAACACATATACATACAACGTAAACAACACATATACATACAACGTAAACAACACATATACATACAACGTAAACAACACATATACATACAACGTAAACAACACATATACATACAACGTAAACAACACATATACATACAACGTAAATAACACATATACATACAACGTAAACAACACATATACATACAACGTAAACAACACATATACATACAACGTAAACAACACATATACATACAACGTAAACAACACATATACATACAACGTAAAACGTTGGACGGACATACTGACAACAAAATAGCGTTGCTCGACTAAACTTGACCAAATGCAGCATACACTTGAATACCTAGTCAAGTGGTCTATAGCCAACACACCCAGCCGCCACCCAGTGTTATCAGCCAGCCTGTCGAGTGTCACACCCACACACATCAAACGACCCTCAACCACGTGACGATGAAGCACAAGTAGCTCTTAAAGCCTCTTCTGAATGGAGCGCACCGATTCCAAGTTAGCCGTCTTGGGATCGTTGGGACTGATGTGAGATGTGGGGAGGGGCTGGATGGGTACCGGCACAGGACGTGTCGCGTGCTCACGTGCTCGGGTTATTATAACGAGGGTCGGAGAAACGTCAGACTGGGGTGGTTCGCACGCCATTGGTGTCGGACGGGCACCGGATCTGACAGCGATCCTCCACTAGGACACGGGGTCTGACAGCGACCCTACGCTTGGGAGGACAGGCACCGGATCTGACAGCGATCCTCCACTAGGACACGGGATCTGACAGCGACCCTACGCTCGGGAGGACGGGCACCGGATCTGACAACGATCTTCCACTAGGACATGGGATCTGACAGCGACCCTACGCTCGGGGGACCTGGGACGGGATCTGGCAGCGATCTTCCACTAGGACACGGGATCTGACAGCGACCCTACGCTCGGGAGGACAGGCACGGGACCTGACAGCGATCTTCCACTCAAGGTAATAGAACAACGGGTATAACAGTAAGGAATTTAACGCCCAAATTAATGAGACAAGATATAATTTTTCTGGTAATAGTTTTGTCTATTATACATTGACAGTATTGTTTGATATCAATAACTTCTATTTCCATAGATTATATCTTCATTTAGTCAATTTAATTCCACCAAATATACGACGTAGTAGTCGAAGTAGTGTATATTTCAGTACCTGTAGTGCAACTGTAGTGGATTTGGAAGCGGTCACGAAAACTCAACTATAACGCGCGAAATACATTCGTTGTGCTTTTGTTTTGAGATATAAAAATACATGATGAGCCATCCATGATCCTGCGGTAGGCATGTTGGTAGGTGGTCACCTACCTAAATCCTAAATAAAGTAGTTTGTGGGGATGTTGACTATTTCTTGTTGACTATTTCTTGTGAAACACATAATAACGAGATCATAGCTTTCATATTGTTAAATACTGCTGAATGTTTTGATTGAATGACTTTCTTAGGCCAGGCCCAATGCTAGCAATGCTTCTGGTGCAGGCTCAGGCTCTGACCGTGCCATCCTATCGAAGTTCCAGGTCATTGATAGACTGAAGTGGCTAAGTTCTACATTTAAATTTCCTTATGTCTGGGGGTGGGCTGCGCTGCCCACCAGCTCCTCTTGATCTGACCTTGAATGTGGCTGCTGCCACCGCCCACCATGACTTGGTGCATCAGCATGTTGATGTCATTTCTGCCAGAGACAAATACCTATAATGTCCCAAACCCATTGCAGTGCATGTCGATTGTAAGCTTTGGAGATGAAATAGATCAATATTATGTTAGTACATCTTGAACATAAAGTTACATTCATTATCGAATATTTAAATTAAAATTAAAGGTACCAACATATCATATTAAAATATTGTGGAAACACTGCGAAAAAAATTGTTTGACCTAATAATAGCTAATGAGATATTGGCTTTGACCCAGTGATCACGCACATTTATAAGGTCACTGAAGGATATGGAAGGTCAATAATTGTCATGAAATGTGCCAAAATCAGAGGGTTCGGCCGCCAAAAGCGATAAAACTACGTTGCTGTGGCAGCGCACACGGCACACTATATATAATTGGAGCTACATGACCTATTTACCTAGCTTGGCTTTTGTGACATCACAGTTCACCAATTAGAGGTCAATCAGGGAGGTGTGAGATTATAAAAGGCCGGCATAACGAATGATGTATGAATCATGACTATCTATGCATTGGGTCCAACGCAAAAATACTTGGTGCCTCTGGGATTCGAACCCACGGTCGGCAATGGGCGTTATGACATTGGTTAACCCCCAAGCCCATTTGACCACTTTTCGCTTAGAAAATCGAAAAATGGTAAATAAAAACGTTGTAGCCAAGGCTTGTAGCTATCTTTTCCCGAAGTCAGATTTAAAATAGGTTCCATAGGTTACGAGCCAGCCTCGTCTGAAAATCATCGATTTAACATGGGAACCCTATGGTGTAGTAGATTTGTAACGCCCAAACGCCCGAGTGCTGCCAACTGCTACTGGTGGGGCCTGCTTCCACTAGGACACGGTATCTGTCAGCGACCCTACGCTCGGGGGCCCTGGGACGGGATCTGACAGCGATCCTACGCTCGGGGGACCTGGGACTGGATCTGACAGCGATCATACGCTCGGGAGGACAGGCACGGGATCTGACAGCGATCTTCCACTAGGACACGGGATCTGACAGCGATCCTACATTCGGGCACGGGATCTGATAGTGATCCTACACTGGGGAGGACGGGATCTGATAGTGATCCTACACTGGGGAGGATGGGTACGGAATCTGATAGTGCTCCTGCACTCAGGAGGACGGGCACGGGATCTGATAGTGCTCCTACACTCGGGAGGACGGGCACGGGATCTGACAGCGATCCTACACTCGGGCACAGGATCTGATAGTGATCCTACACTGGGGAGGACGGGATCTGATAGTGATCCTACACTGGGGAGGACGGGCACGGGAGCTGATAGTGCTCCTTCACTGGAGAACGGGATCTGATAGTGATCCTACACTGGGGAGGATGGGTACGGGATCTGATAGTGATCCTACACTCGGGAGGACGGGTACGGGATCTGATAGTGCTCCTTCACTGGAGAACGGGATCTGATAGTGATCCTACACTGGGGAGGACGGGCACGGGATCTGATAGTGATCCTTCACTGGGGAGGACGGGCACGGGATCTGATAGTGCTCCTTTACTGGAGAACGGGATCTGATAGTGATCCTACACTGGAGAGGACGGGTACGGAATCTGATAGTGCTCCTACACCAGGAGGACGGGCACGGGATCTGACAGCGATCCTACACTCGGGCACGGGATCTGATAGTGATCCTACACTGGGGAGGACGGGATCTGATAGTGATCCTACACTCGGGAGGATGGGTACGGGATCTGATAGTGCTCCTACACTCGGGAGGACGGGCACGGGATCTGATAGTGATCCTACACTGGGGAGGACGGGCACGGGATCTGATAGTGCTCCTACACTCGGGAGGACGGGCACGGGATCTGATAGTGATCCTACACTGGGGAGGACGGGCACGGGATCTGATAGTGATCCTTCACTGGAGCACGGGATCTGATAGTGCTCCTACACTCGGGAGGACGGGCACGGGATCTGATAGTGATCCTTCACTGGAGCACGGGATCTGACGGCAATCCTACACTCGGCGAGATTCGGGTAGGATAGGTCAGATCACGGGGAAACACAGGATACCTCAGTCACGGGAAAGAACACTTTGGACAACAGACCCGATAATGACGAACACGAGGAAACGGACAACAGATGCGTGCTACTGAGTCGACTCTAAAAGTTTTCAGTCGTGACCGCCGGTCCAACTCGCCCGGTTCTTTGCTGTGATCTCCGGGGGGTCATCTAACCGGGTTCCCTGCCGTGAGCCCAACCCACCAGGTTCTCAGCGGTGAGCCGTGAGCCCAACTCACTAGGTTATCTGCGGTGAGCCGTGAGCCCAACTCATCAGGTTCTCAGCGGTGAGCCGTGAGCCCAACTCACTAGGTTATCTGCGGTAAGCCGTGAGCCCAACTCATCAGGTTCTCAGCGGTGAACCGTGAGCCCAACTCACCAGGTTCCCTGCCGTGAGTCCAACTCACCAGGTTATCTGCGGTGAGCCCAACTCATCAGGTTCTCAGGCGGTGAGCCGTGAGCCCAACTCACCAGGTTCTCTGCGGTGAGCCGTGAGCCCAACTCACCAGGTTCTCAGCGGTGAGCCGTGAACACAACTCACCAGGTTCTCAGCGGTGAGCCGAGAGCCCAACTCACCAGGTTCTATGCAGTGAGCCGTGACCCCAACTCACCAGGTTATCTGCGGTGAGCCCAACTCACCAGGTTCTCTGCGGTGAGCCGTGAGCCCAACTCACCAGGTTCTCAGCGGTGAGCCGTGAACACAACTCACCAGGTTCTCAGCGGTGAGCCCAACTCACCAGGTTCTATGCAGTGAGCCGAACTCACCAGGTTCTCTGCGGTGAGCCGAACTCACCAGGTTTTCAGCGGTGAGCCGTGAGCCCAACTCACCAGGTTCCCTGCCGTGAGTCCAACTCACCAGGTTATCTGCGGTGAGCCCAACTCATCAGGTTCTCAGGCGGTGAGCCCAACTCACCAGGTTCTCAGCGGTGAGCCGTGAACACAACTCACCAGGTTCTCAGCGGTGAGCCGAGAACCCAACCCACCAGGTTATCTGCGGTGAGCCCAACTCACCAGGTTCTCTGCGGTGAGCCGAACTCACCAGGTTCTCAGCGGTGAGCCGCGAGTCCAACTCACCAGGTTCTCGGAGGTGAGCCGTGAGCCCAACTCACCAGGTTCTCTGCGGTGAGCCGTGAGCCGAACTCACCAGGTTCTCGGAGGTGAGCCGAACTCACCAGGTTCTCAGCGGTGAGCCGTGAGTCCAACTCACCAGGTTCTCGGAGGTAAGCCGAGTGATCTCGTGCTGCATGATGGCCTCGTTCTGTCCCGGCTGCGAATGCCCCAGGTTCTGACTGATGAGCTTCTGCTGGCGGTTGTTGTCCGCCTTGAGCTGCGTCATCTCCTCGCGGTACTCAGCCTCCATTTGCAGCAGACGCACCCGCTCCTCTTTCTCCAGGTGCAGCTCCTCGGCCAGCTGCCTGTCGGGCCACACATATACACACACGGGTCAACAGTGGGTCGTACAGAGAGACGCAGCTAATGGAAAATCAGACAGACACGGGAGACACGGGACACACACACACACACACACACACACACACACACACACACACACACACACACACACACACACACACACACACACACACACACACACACACACACACACACACACACACACACACACACACACACACACACACACACACACACACACACACACACACACACACACACACACACACACACACACACACACACACACACACACACACACACACACACACACACACACACACACACACACACACACACACACACACACACACACACACACACACACACACACACACACACACACACACACACACACACACACACACACACACACACACACACACACACACACACACACACACACACACACACACACACACACACACACACACACACACACACACACACACACACACACACACACACACACACACACACACACACACACACACACACACACACACACACACACACACACACACACACACACACACACACACACACACACACACACACACACACACACACACACACACAGACACACACACACACACAGACACACAGACACACACACACACAGACACACAGACACACAGACACACAGACACACAGACACACAGACACACAGACACACAGACACACAGACACACAGACACAGATCAGGTGGGTTCACAGGCGCGTAGAAGACATACACGGGTCAGCCAGACACACACAAGTGTCGGAAAGCCAAACACGCATGCATGAACACAGTTCATAGATAGCGCAGATACAGCCACGGACGAGTGAATGGAATGCACACACAGACACACGCACACTGGCATGCCCGGCCCGGATACTACTCAGGTACGACTCGGGCCAGACACGGTCAGAAACTCAGGTACGACTCGGGCCAGACGCAGTCAGAAGATCAGGTACGACTCGGGCCAGACACAGTCAGAAACTCAGGTACGATTCGGGCCAGACGCAGTCAGAAACTCAGGTACGACTCGGGCCAGACACAGTCAGAAGATCAGGTACGACTCGGGCCAGACACAGTCAGAAACTCAGGTACGACTCGGGCCAGACGCAGTCAGAAACTCAGGTACGACTCGGGCCAGACACAGTCAGAAGATCAGGTACGACTCGGGCCAGACACAGTCAGAAACTCAGGTACGACTCGGGCCAGACGCAGTCAGAAACTCAGGTACGACTCGGGCCAGACACAGTCAGAAACTCAGGTACGACTCCGGCCACACAGTCAGAAACTCAGGTACGACTCGGGCCAGACCCAGTCAGAAACTCAGGTCCGACTCGGGCCAGACACAGTCAGAAACTCAGGTACGACTCGGGCCAGACACAGTCAGAAACTCAGGTACGACTCGGGCCAGACACAGTCAGAAACTCAGGTACGACTCGGGCCAGACACAGTCAGAAACTCAGGTACGACTCGGGCCAGACGCAGTCAGAAACTCAGGTACGACTCGGGCCAGACACTGTCAGAAACTCAGGTACGACTCGGGCCAGACCGTCAGAAACTCAGGTACGACTCGGGCCAGACCCAGTCAGAAGATCAGGTACACACGCGAAAGTATAGCGCCGGTAGCACCTCGGCGTGCCGTCCTTTTAGCTGCCCGCCGCGTGTGCGTCGCTCTTTACACAGCCGGAAAGATAAGCGATATCTATCTATAGGTAAGCACACTCGCAAACAAACGCTTCCAATAGGATGATTGATGATACGACAATGGCCATGGAGATAACACATATTTGCACATAGCCACAACTTTGACCAATGGGACACTTCTAAAATGCGCATATAATATCAGCAAGTTCGCGCAAAACAAATGAGGAAGCTTTAAGACTAAGACCCCCCCCCCCTCCTTGTAATAAAACACGATACAAATATCCCTTACCTGCAATTAACAGCGTACTACAAACCCGTCTGCCACCCACTTACCATGCATACGCCGTACACACTACACACTGTTGGTCACGTCACGCGCGTCTGCGGCCGATTGCCGCACCGCGATCACACCATTCGCGACACACGAGGCGGCCGCGGTGCACCAGTCTACCACCATTTTTTCCCGTTCGGACCACGGGCGGCCGGCCGCCTCAGACCGGCTTTTCTAGCGGCCGCCGGCCAGCGAGTGATTCACGACGGTACCTGACCAACCGGCCGGCCGGTGTGTACATTGCCGGGTGACTGTCCGCCAGCCCGGCCGCGGACCGGGCCTGAACCGGGCGGCGCGGGCGGAGCGGGCGGCTGGGGCGGCGGGCGGAACGGGGCGGTCGGGTGGCAGGGTCAGCGACAGACGGCACCGAGCTACCACCGCCGCCGCGCCGGGCCACAGCTGACACCGCCGGCCGCGGTCACACCGGCCGCAGTTATCTGGCCGCTCACGGCGCACAGCGGGCTGACACCGCCGGCCGCGGTCACACCGTCCGCAGTTATCTGGCCGCTCACGGCGCACAGCGGGCTGACACCGCCAGCCGCGGTCACACCGGCCACAGTTATCTGGCCGCTCACGGCGCACAGCGGGCTGACACCGCCGGCCGCGGTCACACCGGCCGCAGTTATCTGGCCGCTCACGGCGCACAGCGGGCTGACACCGCCAGCCGCGGTCACACCGGCCGCAGTTATCTGGCCGCTCACGGCGCACAGCGGGCTGACACCGCCAGCCGCGGTCACACCGGCCGCAGTTATCTGGCCGCTCACGGCGCACAGCGGGCTGACACCGCCAGCCGCGGTCACACCGGCCGCAGTTATCTGGCCGCTCACGGCGCACAGCGGGCTGACACCGCCGGCCGCGGTCACACCGGCCGCAGTTATCTGGCCGCTCACGGCGCACAGCGGGCAGAGACCACCGCCGCGTGCAAATCAACGCCCGAGTGCAGTCACGCGACATCCGTGCGGCGATGTGGGGACGGGGTGGGGGCGATGCGGGCGCTGCGGGCGGGGTGGGTGGCGGTGGCGGCGTCGGATCGCAGCGGTGCTCCTCTACATCGGGAGTTATTTTTTAATTAAACTGGAAAGGTCACCAGGCCTGGGTTGTAAAGCTAGGCTGTGATATACTGGGTTGTAACAACAGGCGGACGACACCGCACGTTTGCCATCGGTGTTGCCATCGGTGTTGCCATCGGTGTTGCCATCGGTGTTGCCATCGGTGTTGCCATCGGTGTTGCCATCGGTGTTGCCATGTCACCGCGACAACAGATCACGCAGCGCAGTTATTGCAAACGATAACGCAGTTTGGAACTCGCAGCAGTGGGGTTGGTGAATTCAAGGTTAATATGATGACCAGAACGTCTGATAGAACAGGAGTAGTGGTCAGCGAAACACGCTTTTTAGGTTCGCCCGCCATTGGTTCAAGGCGAAGGAATTGGGATAATTGAGCCCAACTTCGCAGGCCACCCTAGGTATCAGTCGCACCACTATATTCCAGCACTATCATATGAAGCCTGTGTGTGTGGCCGGTAAGAAACAGACTACGTATTCGCAAACATAACGATATGGCTAACTCAGCTTTCCTCCGCAGCTTCACATTTTTTCCATCTTACCCACGATGCCAGTTAACACTCCGATCAACCTTCCCTCTCCAAAGCAGCGGTCTCTTTGAGGCCCATTAGGGAAAGTGATTAGGCAGGTCGGACAATAGCACGTAGCCGTCGGCACGTCTGGGACCGGTTTGACCAAACGCTGGGATGCTGCGGTGCTGGACACTGACCAGTGCCCACCGGCCATCCCACGGTTCAGTCACATACTGCTGAGATGGCCTTGAGACAGACTCGAAACAGCCTTGTTACCGGCCAAGTTCGCACCCATCGCGATCACACGACTCCAGGAATATTACGTCAGTTTTGGACAGATGTGAATCGAATTCCACGGAAAACGGCACGGATTTTTCCCACGAGCTAATAGCAAGTGAGCATTTAGTGCAAAGAAACTGAACGAGAGTGAGTCATTGTATCCGCGAGAGTTAGGTAGCCACAATATATATTTGTGTTGTTAAACTTGTCATTGAGTTGCCGATCTCTGGATGCAATCGTTTTACAAGAAGTTTGGTGTGACCTTACATAAATTTAAAAGTGCACCTCGACCTTAAAACATCCGTCGCTTTAGTATACAATTTGCTTAGCAGTAGCACATGCTTAGTTCAGTTTTTTGCGTCACAAACAATCATAACAATCAATCGAAGGCTATAGAAGAGGCATACGTGCTCATTTTTATCGTATGTGGTTTAACATGGACGACAATAAAATACACTCATCACTATTAGACCACACGACATTGCATACATTTTAGACAACATTCGGACCGAAACATTAACTATGCTCTCCCAACTGCAATGGATTCGCAACTTATCCCTGTCTGGTTCCTTGTCATAACTAAACAAAGCAGATTAATAATTTGAAGTTGGAGTGCGTCCCTACCATCATTATAGCGTAAGAGCACTTAACAGCGCCACGTAAGACATATTAACAATATGTGAACGTATGTAAAGTACCTTTAACATTTCAATTAGGATGTTAATTACTGCATTACAACACGCACCATTCCTCTAACATGTAGTGGTTGTATTTTGTCTTTCCTCATTACAACATGCACCATTTCTCTAACATGTGTAGTAGTTGTATTTTGTCCTTCCTCATTACAACATGCACCATTTCTCTAACATGTAGTGGTTGTATTTTGTCTTCCCTTATTCAGTTGCTTCCAACAAAGGAGACCACTAGCACCTATACGCACAATAAACACGGATAAGTTACGGGTCATATGATAAGGATGCCTGCATGCAAATTATGCAGCCAGAAATGTTTTTCTTTTCTTTCTTAAATGGAATGTTTCACCTTTCTGAAAGTTGTCAAATATATGCTGGTTGTAGTCGAAAATATAAAGTAAGTGCTGCTGAAAACGATGGTAATATTATTTCTCTCGAAAAGTCACTTAACTTTATACAAATTAAGTTTTATTTTATTTGGGATGATGACGTCATTATTGAGCTATAGAGAGCTAAATAGAAAACCTTTGCTCTGCCAAATATATGGCACAATCGTTCCAGACAATTCTGGCGACTTAAATGCAAACATTGTAGAACTGCGTCTTCTCCCGCACAGAACACAATGACGAGTGCGAGGCATTGCGATAGTTCAATATTTATTTTAAAAAAACCCAATCAATCCATAACTAAGACTTCAAACAACGTGAAAACTTCAACTTGTACCGCAACCAATCGCGTTGGCCGTTGTTTACATCGTAATCGGTAATCCAGCCAAGGTTCGAGAAATACAGGTCGTCTGACTTCCAGGACCAACAATCTTGAAGTGGCTATCAGCAAATCAGCGGCGGCACTACCATAGACCCCATGTTGCAAATTCGAAATTCAATTGCTTAAAAACGGATAAGTTTTTGGGAAAATGACCTGTATAATTTAGACATTTCAATAACGCCCAAAAATAATGGCCATCTCAGTTCAAAACCAATACAAAAGTGAAACATTCCCTTTAAAACAATTTATGAGCTTATTTGAACAAACCATGCAGTACTTTAGTATATTAAAAGAGCATCGTTTAAGATATATCTTAGTGAACCGTTGTGCTTGTTGCAAAAATAAGTACGATCCTGCAGTCTAAATATTACATGAAAGCCATAAAGGCGCTAAAAATTACCGGTATTTATCATAAGTCATAACAATTAGTTTAATCTAAAATCTGACAGAGTTTGACGCCTTCCGATCAACAGAAACCATGCACTCATCAGGAGAAAAAAATCGACGTAAATTTTAACATTAAAAGCAGGATGAAGTCAAGCAAAGTTTGGACCAAATAAAAGGACGAAAAATTCTTATACAATGCACAATGCCAACGCCAGACACTTATAAGTGTAAAGTGGACGCTTTAGAAATCCAATTAGGTAGTCTTAATTTTCCTGAGCGACGAATACGGCTCTCCTGAGATAATATTCGTCACTTTATTCAGCGTGAGCAGCGGACACAGCATGGCCAGTAAGCTCACTTTCTGCCCTAGCCTTCTAAGGCTTACCTAACAAGATCAGCTTCCACTCCTGGTTCTGCATCTCATCTGTTATCCATCTGATCTGTTATCCATCTGATCTGTTATCCATCTGATCTGCTATCCATCTGATCTGTTATCCATCTGATCTGTTATCCATCTGATCTGTTATCCATCTTATCAGTTATCCATCTGATCCGTTATCCATCTGATCTGTTATCCATCTGATCTGTTATCCATCTGATCTGTTATCCATCTGATCTGTTATCCATCTGATCTGTTATCCATCTGATCTGTTATCCATCTGATCTGTTATCCATCTGATCTGTTATCCATCTGATCTGTTATCCATCTGATCTGTTATCCATCTGATCTGTTATCCATCTGATCCGTTATCCATCTGATCTGTTATCCATCTGATCTGTTATCCATCTGATATGTTATCCATCTGATCTGCTATCCATCTGATCTGTTATCCATCTGATCTGTTATCCATCTGATCTGTTATCCATCTGATCTGTTATCCATCTGATCTGTTATCCATCTGATCTGTTATCCATCTTATTAGTTATCCATCTGATCTGTTATCCATCTGATCTGTTATCCACCTGATCTGTTATCCATCTTATTAGTTATCAATCTGATCTGTTATCCATCTGATCTGTTATCCATCTGATCTGTTATCCATCTGATCTTTTATCCATCTGATCTGTTATCCATCTGATCTGTTATCCATCTGATCTGTTATCCATCTGATCTGTTATCCATCTGATCCGTTATCCATCTGATCTGTTATCCATCTGATCTGTTATCCATCTGATCCGTTATCCATCTGATCTGTTATCCATCTGATCCGTTATCCATCTTATCCGTTATCCATCTGATCCGTTATCCATCTGATATGTTATCCATCTGATATGTTATCCATCTGATATGTTATCTATATGATCCATTATCCATCTGATCTGGTATCCATCTGATCCGTTATCCATCTGATATGTTATCCATCTGATCTGTTATCCATCTGATCTGTTATCCATCTGATCTGTTATCTACCTGATCTGTTATCCATCTGTTATCCATCTTATCTGTTATCCATCTGATCCGTTATCTATCTGATCTGTTATCCATCTGATCCGTTATCCATCTGATCTGTTATCCATATGATCCGTTATCCATCTGATCTGTTATCCATCTGATCTGTTATCCATATGATCTGTTATCCATCTGATCCGTTATCCATCTGATACGTTATCCATCTTATCCGTTATCCATCTGATCCGTTATCCATCTGATCCGTTATCCATCTGATGTTATCCATCTGATCCGTTATCCATCTGATGTTATTTATCTGATCTGTTATCCATCTGATCTGTTATCCATCTGATCTGTTATCCATCTGATCTGTTATCTACCTGATCTGTTATCCATCTGATATGTTATCCATCTGATCTGTTATCCATCTGATCTATTATCCATATGATCTGTTATCCATCTGATCCGTTATCCATCTGATCCGTTATCCATCTGATCTGTTATCCATCTGATATGTTATCCATCTGATCTGTTATCTATATGATCCATCCATCTGATCCGTTATCCATCTGATCTGTTATCCATATGATCTGTTATCCATCTGATATGTTATCCATCTGATCTGTTATCCATCTGATCCGTTATCCATCTGATCTGTTATCTACCTGATCTGTTATCCATCTGATCTGTTATCCATCTGATCCATCCATCTGATCTGTTATCCATCTGATCTGTTATCCATCTGATCTGTTATCCATCTTATCCGTTATCCATCTGATCCGTTATCCATCTGATCCGTTATCCATCTGATCCGTTATCCATCTGATCCGTTATCCATCTGATCCGTTATCCACCTGATCTGTTATCCATCTGATGTTATACATCTGATATGTTATCCATCTGATATGTTATCTATATGATCCGTTATCCATCTGATCCGTTATCCATCTGATCTGTTATCCATCTGATCTGTTATCCATCTGATCTGTTATCCATCTGATCTGTTATCTACCTGATCTGTTATCCATCTGATGTTATCCATCTTATCTGTTATCCATCTGATCCGTTATCTATCTGATCTGTTATCCATCTGATCCGTTATCTACCTGATCTGTTATCCATCTGATCCATCCATCTGATCTGTTATCCATCTGATCTGTTATCCATCTGATCTGTTATCCATATGATCTGTTATCCATCTGATCCGTTATCCATCTGATTTGTTATCCATCTGATCTGTTATCCATATGATCTGTTATCCATCTGATCCGTTATCCATCTGCTCCGTTATCCATCTTATCCGTTATCCATCTGATCCGTTATCCATCTGATCCGTTATCCATCTGATATGTTATCCATCTGATCCGTTATCCATCTGATGTTATTCATCTGATATGTTATCCATCTGATCTGTTATCCATCTGATCTGTTATCCATCTGATCTGTTATCCATCTGATATGTTATCCATCTGATCTGTTATCCATCTGATCTATTATCCATATGATCTGTTATCCATCTGATCCGTTATCCATCTGATCCGTTATCCATCTGATCTGTTATCCATCTGATATGTTATCTATCTGATCTGTTATCTATATGATCCATCCATCTGATCCGTTATCCATCTGATCTGTTATCCATATGATCTGTTATCCATCTGATATGTTATCCATCTGATCTGTTATCCATCTGATCCGTTATCCATCTGATCTGTTATCCATCTGATCTGTTATCCACCTGATCTGTTATCCATCTGATCTGTTATCCATCTGATCCATCCATCTGATCTGTTATCCATCTGATCTGTTATCCATCTGATCTGTTATCCATCTGATCTGTCATCCATCTGATCTGTTATCCATCTGATCTGTTATCCATCTGATCTGTTATCCATCTGATCTGTTATCCATCTGATCTGTTATCCATCTGATCTGTTATCCATCTGATCTGTTATCCATCTGATCTGTTATCCATCTGATCTGTTATCCATCTGATCTGTTATCCATCTGCTCCGGTAATTCGATCCCACAACATACCTGTTGCTCCGTTTCGGCATCCTGGTTCGCATGGGCGGAGGTCGCTTGGTCTCACTGCCTTGAGACCCGCCGGCCATCGAGGCTTCCAGCCGACAAGTAAGCAAGCAAGTAAGATGCCACCACTAACATGTTTATCGGTGTCCGCATCCCTCTCCTGCCGCTTGCCTGTTGTTCTGTTGTTGCATCTCGATCCAGACGCTTACTTGTTGCTCTCCTATGTCTGGACCTCGCTCCTGCCGCTTGCCTGTTGTTCTGTTGTTGCATCTCGATCCAGACGCTTACTTGTTGCTCTCCTATGTCTGGACCTCGCTCCTGCCGTTTACCTGTTGTTCTGTTGTTGCATCTCGCTCCTGAGAGCTTACTTGTTGCTCTCCTATGTCTGGACCTCGCTCCTGCCGTTTACCGGTTGTTGTTGTTGCATCTCGATCCAGACGCTTACTTGTTGCTCTCCTATGTCTGGACCTCGCTCCTGCCGTTTACCGGTTGTTGTTGTTGCATCTCGCTCCAGACGCTTACTTGTTGCTCTCCTATGTCTGGACCTCGCTCCTGCCGCTTGCCTGTTGTTCTGTTGTTGCATCTCGCTCCTGAGAGCTTACTTGTTGCTCTCCTATGTCTGGACCTCGCTCCTGCCGCTTGCCTGTTGTTCTGTTGTTGCATCTCGATCCAGACGCTTACTTGTTGCTCTCCTATGTCTGGACCTCGCTCCTGCCGCTTGCCTGTTGTTCTGTTGTTGCATCTCGATCCTGACGCTTACTTGTTGCTCTCCTATGTCTGGACCTCGCTCCTTGTTGCTCTCCTATGTCTGGACCTCGCTCCTGCCGCTTGCCTGTTGTTCTGTTGTTGCATCTCGCTCCTGAGGGCTTACTTGTTGCTCTCCTATGTCTGGACCTCGCTCCTGCCGCTTGCCTGTTGTTCTGTTGTTGCATCTCGCTCCTGAGGGCTTACTTGTTGCTCTCCTATGTCTGGACCTCGCTCCTGCCGTTTACCTGTTGTTGCATCTCGATCCAGACGCTTACTTGTTGCTCTCCTATGTCTGGACCTCGCTCCTGCCGTTTACCTGTTGTTGCATCTCGATCCAGACGCTTACTTGTTGCTCTCCTATGTCTGGACCTCGCTCCTTGTTGCTCTCCTATGTCTGGACCTCGCTCCTGCCGCTTGCCTGTTGTTCTGTTGTTGCATCTCGATCCAGACGCTTACTTGTTGCTCTCCTATGTCTGGACCTCGCTCCTGCCGCTTGCCTGTTGTTCTGTTGTTGCATCTCGATCCTGACGCTTACTTGTTGCTCTCCTATGTCTGGACCTCGCTCCTGCCGTTTACCTGTTGTTGCATCTCGATCCAGACGCTTACTTGTTGCTCTCCTATGTCTGGACCTCGCTCCTGCCGTTTACCTGTTGTTGCATCTCGCTCCTGAGAGCTTACTTGTTGCTCTCCTATGTCTGGACCTCGCTCCTGCCGCTTGCCTGTTGTTCTGTTGTTGCATCTCGATCCTGACGCTTACTTGTTGCTCTCCTATGTCTGGACCTCGCTCCTGCCGTTTACCTGTTGTTGCATCTCGATCCAGACGCTTACTTGTTGCTCTCCTATGTCTGGACCTCGCTCCTGCCGTTTACCTGTTGTTGCATCTCGATCCAGACGCTTACTTGTTGCTCTCCTATGTCTGGACCTCGCTCCTGCCGCTTACCTGTTGTTGCATCTCGATCCAGACGCTTACTTGTTGCTCTCCTATGTCTGGACCTCGCTCCTTGTTGCTCTCCTATGTCTGGACCTCGCTCCTTGTTGCTCTCCTATGTCTGGACCTCGCTCCTGCCGCTTGCCTGTTGTTCTGTTGTTGCATCTCGATCCAGACGCTTACTTGTTGCTCTCCTATGTCTGGACCTCGCTCCTGCCGCTTACCTGTTGTTCTGTTGTTGCATCTCGCTCCTGAGAGCTTACTTGTTGCTCTCCTATGTCTGGACCTCGCTCCTTGTTGCTCTCCTATGTCTGGACCTCGCTCCTTGTTGCTCTCCTATGTCTGGACCTCGCTCCTTGTTGCTCTCCTATGTCTGGACCTCGCTCCTGCCGCTTGCCTGTTGTTCTGTTGTTGCATCTCGCTCCAGACGCTTACTTGTTGCTCTCCTATGTCTGGACCTCGCTCCTGCCGTTTACCGGTTGTTGCATCTCGATCCAGACGCTTACTTGTTGCTCTCCTATGTCTGGACCTCGCTCCTGCCGCTTGCCTGTTGTTCTGTTGTTGCATCTCGATCCAGACGCTTACTTGTTGCTCTCCTATGTCTGGACCTCGCTCCTGCCGCTTGCCTGTTGTTCTGTTGTTGCATCTCGATCCAGACGCTTACTTGTTGCTCTCCTATGTCTGGACCTCGCTCCTGCCGCTTGCCTGTTGTTCTGTTGTTGCATCTCGATCCAGACGCTTACTTGTTGCTCTCCTATGTCTGGACCTCGCTCCTGCCGCTTGCCTGTTGTTCTGTTGTTGCATCTCGATCCAGACGCTTACTTGTTGCTCTCCTATGTCTGGACCTCGCTCCTGCCGCTTGCCTGTTGTTCTGTTGTTGCATCTCGATCCAGACGCTTACTTGTTGCTCTCCTATGTCTGGACCTCGCTCCTGCCGCTTGCCTGTTGTTCTGTTGTTGCATCTCGATCCAGACGCTTACTTGTTGCTCTCCTATGTCTGGACCTCGCTCCTGCCGCTTGCCTGTTGTTCTGTTGTTGCATCTCGCTCCTGAGGGCTTACTTGTTGCTCTCCTATGTCTGGACCTCGCTCCTGCCGCTTGCCTGTTGTTCTGTTGTTGCATCTCGCTCCTGAGAGCTTACTTGTTGCTCTCCTATGTCTGGACCTCGCTCCTGCCGTTTACCTGTTGTTCTGTTGTTGCATCTCGATCCTGACGCTTACTTGTTGCTCTCCTATGTCTGGACCTCGCTCCTGCCGTTTACCGGTTGTTGCATCTCGATCCAGACGCTTACTTGTTGCTCTCCTATGTCTGGACCTCGCTCCTGCCGCTTGCCTGTTGTTCTGTTGTTGCATCTCGATCCTGAGAGCTTACTTGTTGCTCTCCTATGTCTGGACCTCGCTCCTGCCGTTTACCTGTTGTTGCATCTCGATCCAGACGCTTACTTGTTGCTCTCCTATGTCTGGACCTCGCTCCTGCCGCTTGCCTGTTGTTGCATCTCGCTCCTGAGAGCTTACTTGTTGCTCTCCTATGTCTGGACCTCGCTCCTGCCGTTTACCTGTTGTTGCATCTCGCTCCTGAGAGCTTACTTGTTGCTCTCCTATGTCTGGACCTCGCTCCTGCCGTTTACCTGTTGTTGCATCTCGCTCCTGAGAGCTTACTTGTTGCTCTCCTATGTCTGGACCTCGCTCCTGCCGTTTACCGGTTGTTGCATCTCGATCCAGACGCTTACTTGTTGCTCTCCTATGTCTGGACCTCGCTCCTGCCGCTTGCCTGTTGTTCTGTTGTTGCATCTCGATCCAGACGCTTACTTGTTGCTCTCCTATGTCTGGACCTCGCTCCTGCCGCTTGCCTGTTGTTCTGTTGTTGCATCTCGATCCAGACGCTTACTTGTTGCTCTCCTATGTCTGGACCTCGCTCCTGCCGCTTGCCTGTTGTTCTGTTGTTGCATCTCGCTCCTGAGAGCTTACTTGTTGCTCTCCTATGTCTGGACCTCGCTCCTGCCGCTTGCCTGTTGTTCTGTTGTTGCATCTCGCTCCTGAGGGCTTACTTGTTGCTCTCCTATGTCTGGACCTCGCTCCTGCCGCTTGCCTGTTGTTCTGTTGTTGCATCTCGATCCAGACGCTTACTTGTTGCTCTCCTATGTCTGGACCTCGCTCCTGCCGCTTGCCTGTTGTTCTGTTGTTGCATCTCGATCCAGACGCTTACTTGTTGCTCTCCTATGTCTGGACCTCGCTCCTGCCGTTTACCTGTTGTTCTGTTGTTGCATCTCGATCCAGACGCTTACTTGTTGCTCTCCTATGTCTGGACCTCGCTCCTGCCGCTTGCCTGTTGTTGTTGTTGCATCTCGATCCAGACGCTTACTTGTTGCTCTCCTATGTCTGGACCTCGCTCCTGCCGTTTACCGGTTGTTGTTGTTGCATCTCGATCCAGACGCTTACTTGTTGCTCTCCTATGTCTGGACCTCGCTCCTGCCGTTTACCGGTTGTTGCATCTCGCTCCAGACGCTTACTTGTTGCTCTCCTATGTCTGGACCTCGCTCCTGCCGCTTGCCTGTTGTTCTGTTGTTGCATCTCGCTCCTGAGGGCTTACTTGTTGCTCTCCTATGTCTGGACCTCGCTCCTGCCGCTTGCCTGTTGTTCTGTTGTTGCATCTCGATCCAGACGCTTACTTGTTGCTCTCCTATGTCTGGACCTCGCTCCTGCCGCTTGCCTGTTGTTCTGTTGTTGCATCTCGATCCAGACGCTTACTTGTTGCTCTCCTATGTCTGGACCTCGCTCCTGCCGTTTACCGGTTGCTATGTTTCTCCATCTCGCTCCTGAGGGCTTACCTGTTGATCTGTTTTTGGGTCTCGAAGGCCATGAGGACCTCCCCCTCCTCGCTGGTGTCGCGGTCCTCCATACCCCGCATCGGCAGGCTGGCGTTGTTGGCGATCACGGTCCTCAGCTGGATACACTCCTCCCGGCGCCTCTCCAGCTCATCCTGGCGATATCAAACACCAGTCACGATCCAGCGCCAGTATTGTGACGTGCTATTGTGACGTGATAGTGTGACGTGCTATTGTGACGTGCTATTGTGACGTGATATTGTGACGTGATATTGTGACGTGATATTGTAACGTGCTATTGTGACGTGATATTGTGACGTGATATTATGACGTGATATTATGACGTGATATTCTGACGTGATATTGTAACGTGATATTGTGACGGTGATATTGTGACGGTGATATTGTGACGTGATATTATGACGTGATATTGTGACGTGCTATTGTGACGTGCTAGACGCCATAGCACAGGCGGCGGCGGAAGCACACATATTTTAGCAACAGCCTATGTGCGCACGACTCGGGCTTTACATCGCCAAAGAGCTTTATGGAAGCATCCGCCGGCTAGTTCAACATGCGAAACTAATGACCGCAGCAAATCAAACGGTAACTAGCCATGGACATCATTGATGATTCAGCCTTGAATGAATCACGCATACACACAGTACCGACGCCCTTCAGAAGCGGCACATCTCTCACAGTATGGCAGGGTATAGCTACCGCAGTATAGCAGCGGAGGACACCGCCGACCTATCTGCAGTCACATGGATGTCTAACATCAGCACCCACACGTGACCTTAGCAGCCACCCACACGTGTCCAACGCAGCCCGAGGATGACGTCTGACAGAGTATCATCCCGTCTGGGCCTGATCAGGAAAACACCGTGTGTGTGTGACATGACATCCCACCACCGTTCTGCATACAATGGTCCCGACGGAACACAGGGACTGGATGACCAGTCCGGACAGACGAGCAATCCTGCCGCCAGTGACAGCTGCCCCGCCTGTGACCCTCGGCACCGACCTGGAGAGCGTGGAACTGCAGCATCAGGTTGTTGCCGGGGTCGTCGCCGCTACCCGAGGCGATGCTCTGCCGCAGTTTCTGCAGGTCGGTCTTCAGCTTGGCGTTCTCCATCTCCAGGTCCTGAAGCTGTGGAAGACAGGACATGGCGGTCAGAGGCGGGCTCAGGGACCTGTGATACGTCAGGCACTGATCAGTAACTAGACACAGAAGACATCACCTGAGGTGGGTGGAAAGAAATAACTGGGAGCGGGCCGGTTTGGTGGGCTCGTGTCGTAAAACTAGCACAGCCCTCTACACCTGGCCCATGGCCGTTCATCGTGACCAGGACATGACAGCGTACGACAGCCTGGCCAACCGCTAGGGAAGGAAGGTGTGGAGTATCGCAGAGCAGCACACCACCCAGCTCACAGCAGCACGGGGAGCGCGAGAATACACACCGAGCCGCCCTGGAGTACGCTGCGTTATGGCAGCGTACGACAGCCTGGCCAACCGCTAGGGAAGGTGAGTATCGCAGAACAGCACACCACCCAGCTCACAGCAGCACGGGGAGCGCGAGAATACACACCGAACGAGCCGCGCTGGAGTACGCTGCGTTATGGCAGCGTACGACAGCCTGGTCATTCGCTAGGGAAGGTGAGTATCGCAGACCAGCACACCACCCAGCTCACAGCAGCACGGGGAGCGCGAGAATACACACCGAACGAGCCGCGCTGGAGTACGCTGCGCGAAGATCAACACAGGAATGCAGGCTGTACTTGCCACCGTGCGAAGACAGAGTGGGGTCAATGTGAGATCAAAATCGTGAAGCGTTCGCAGTCATTTAGTGGTTAACCACGGGGATACAAATGATGAGAACACATAGACGTAATAATTCACTTGAAAGCGAACGTAAACGTCGAACGTCGAACGTACCCCTGGTCTGTCACGCCATAATGATTCCGGCATGTTTCGCATCGAGTTCTTAACATACCTATTATTTAACTTCATTTATATACACTGAAAGCAAATAATTGCAGAGATATTAACAATTAAATGATTTGATAAGGTATCAACTTGCTTCAAAAAAGAAGCAGCTTTTAGAGTCAGGGCTCCTGAAACATCTGCTAATTTGATTCCACATCTACCAGCCGCGGCTCCCGCCCTACCTGATCCGGTGGAATCACAGATTCCTCCCTACCCAGATCAGCTGCAGTCACGGCTCCTCACCTCGCCCTGATGTCGCCGTGCCGTGACCTCATCTTACCCTGATGTCGCCGTGCCGTGACCTCATCTTACCCCGATGTCGCCGTACCGTGACCTCATCTTACCCTGATGTCGCCGTGCCGTGACCTCATCTCACCCTGATGTCGCCGTGCCGTGACCACATCTTACCCTGATGTCGCCGTACCGTGACCTCATCTTACCCTGATGTCGCCGTGCCGTGGCCTCACCTCTCCCCGATGTCGCCGTGCCGTGACCTCACCTCACCCTGATGTCCCCGTGTCGTGACCTCATCTTACCCTGATGTCGCCGTACCGTGACCTCATCTTACCCTGATGTCGCCGTGCCGTGACCTCACCTCGCCCTGATGTCGCCGTGCCGTGACCTCATCTTACCCTGATGTCGCCGTGCCGTGACCTCACCTCGCCCTGATGTCGCCGTGCCGTGACCTCACCTCACCCTGATGTCGCCGTACCGTGACCTCATCCTACCCTGATGTCGCCGTACCGTGACCTCATCTTACCCTGATGTCGCCGTGCCGTGACCTCATCTCACCCTGATGTCGCCGTGCCATGACCTCATCTTACCCTGATGTCGCCGTACCGTGACCTCATCTTACCCTGATGTCGCCGTGCCGTGACCTCACCTCTCCCCGATGTCGCCGTGCCGTGACCTCACCTCACCCTGATGTCGCCGTGCCGTGACCTCATCTTACCCTGATGTCGCCGTGCCGTGACCTCATCTTACCCTGATGTCGCCGTGCCGTGACCTCATCTTACCCTGATGTCGCCGTGCCGTGACCTCACCTCGCCCTGATGTCGCCGTGCCGTGACCTCACCTCGCCCCGATGTCGCCGTACCGTGACCTCACCTCGCCCTGATGTTGCCGTGCCGTGACCTCATCTAACCCTGATGTCGCCGTGCCGTGACCTCATCCTCGCACTGATGTCGCCGTGCCGTGACCTCATCTTACCCTGATGTCGCCGTACCGTGACCTCATCTTACCCTGATGTCGCCGTGCCGTGACCTCATCCTACCCTGATGTCGCCGTGCCGTGACCTCATCTTACCCTGATGTCGCCGTGCCGTGACCTCATCTTACCCTGATGTCGCCGTACCGTGACCTCATCTTACCCTGATGTCGCCGTGCCGTGACCTCATCTTACCCTGATGTCGCCGTACCGTGACCTCATCTTACCCTGATGTCGCCGTACCGTGACCTCATCTTACCCTGATGTCGCCGTGCCGTGACCTCATCTTACTCTGATGTCGCCGTACCGTGACCTCACCTTACCCTGATGTCGCCGTGTCGTGACCTCATCTTACCCTGATCTGGTCGTGCGCCTGCTTGTTCTCGCTGTCGGGCGTGCCCTGATCCAGTCGGTCCAGCCGGCGCTCCAGCCGGTACCGGTCGGCCTCCACCTCCTTCAGCTTCTGCTGCAGCTTCAGCACCAGGTTCACGTCCGGAGACGTCACCTGAAACGGACGAACATGTCAGCGCTCAGAGACATGTCAGCGCCCCGAGGACATTATAATTCAGCGCTCAGACATGTCAGCGCCCCGAGGACATTATAATTCTCATTTATAGATTGCCAGTACAGAAAGATGAAGAGCTCAAAATAATTGATAGCCGTCATACATTCCGACCGGCATTTCAATGCAAAATAAATGATACTTTTGAGCTCACAATGACGAGACGTGTCTTGCAAACAGCGACATCGGCAGGACGGCGACCCCATGCCGAAACCACGGTTATAGGCCATCCTTCATATAGATGTCAAACTGGTGCAAACTTAGCCATTCGGTGTCACGGCTGTACTGCTGCTACTGCCATTCTGGGACTCATTCCGACATACGAGTAAGACACGAACCTTCCTCTCCGGCACCACGATTGCCTTGTCGGGGTCCGGGTTGCCGTTCTGTTTGCTCCAGTCGATGTTCTCGAGGGTGCGTTCGGGCTGTTCGCTGGTGCGCGACCGAACGGAGCCGTAGCCGATGTCCTGCCGAAGACACTGCACCCGTCATCAACACGTCACACGTCGGACCGGGGGGAGGGGGGGGGGGGCAGAATTCAACAACGGCGCAGGAGCAAAGCGGTCAGTTAGCACGGCATTGTGAAGGCTCAGCGGGCTGGCACAGGGAGTTATTTTACACGGGGTAAACTAGAGCTCAGTTCAGTAGCAACGACAGACACGTCCGCCGAGGTCATTACGTTTAGAAGACACATAAGAAACGTCGGCACACCGCCGGGACTTTTAGCTGGGCGGCGCCTTATAGGTGTCGCTTGAGGATAATGGCAGAAAGATGGACGAGCAACCGATATGATCTGACCACGCGTTCCAAAGGTAAACATGCTAATGTTTCTTCAGCTGGGATTTCCAATATTGTATCACCAGCTAGCATCTTTACTTCCTACACCTTTTTCCCCGATTGCCTTTGCCATTTACCACATAAAATACACAGAAATCGACCGTATCTTATGTCGCTTACGGTAATAATCCAAATCCCGACACCAGCGTAATTCAGTTGTGTTGTTTGGAGTTCAGCTCGGGTGTGCTGCTGGATGAAATGGAGAGGTAGAGATGTTGGAAATGGAGAGGTAGAGACGCTGAGAGGATGTGCGGTGGTGACATAGAGGGGGTGCTGGCTTGGGACTCACACTCAGCTCGTAGTGCACGTCCGATGTGATGCTGGGCAGGTTAGGGGGGGGGGGGGGAGGGGGAGAGACGGTGAAGGAGAGACCGAGGGAGACGGGACTCACACTCAGCTCGTCATGCATGTCCGATGTGATGCTGGGCAGGTCGGAGACGTCGTCTCGGCCTGCCTCGGTGGTCGCCTCGCTCGCGCCACTGACATTGCTGGATGACCGCTGCAAAACAGACACACATACACACCAGTCAGAAACACATACACACCAGTCAGACACACATACACACCAGTCAGACACACATACACACCGGAGTCAGAAACACATACACACCAGTCAGACACACATACACACCAGTCAGAAACACATACACACCAGTCAGAAACACATACACACCAGTCAGAAACACATACACACCAGTCAGACACACATACACACCGGAGTCAGAAACACATACACACCGGAGTCAGAAACACATACACACCAGTCAGACACACATACACACCAGTCAGAAACACATACACACCAGTCAGAAACACATACACACCGGAGTCAGACACACATACACACCAGTCACACACACATACACACCAGTCAGAAACACATACACACCAGTCAGAAACACATACACACCGGAGTCAGAAACACATACACACCAGTCAGAAACACATACACACCGGAGTCAGAAACACATACACACCGGAGTCAGAAACACATACACACCAGTCAGAAACACATACACACCGGAGTCAGAAACACATACACACCAGTCAGAAACACATACACACCAGTCAGAAACACATACACACCGGAGTCAGACACACATACACACCGGAGTCAGAAACACATACACACCGGAGTCAGACACACATACACACCAGTCAGAAACACATACACACCGGAGTCAGACACACATACACACCAGTCAGACACACATACACACCAGTCAGACACACACACACACCGGAGTCAGAAACACATACACACCAGTCAGACACACATACACACCAGTCAGAAACACATACACACCAGTCAGAAACACATACACACCAGTCAGACACACATACACACCGGAGTCAGAAACACATACACACCAGTCAGAAACACATACACACCGGAGTCAGACACACATACACACCAGTCAGAAACACATACACACCGGAGTCAGAAACACATACACACCAGTCAGAAACACATACACACCAGTCAGACACACATACACACCAGTCAGACACACATACACACCAGTCAGAAACACATACACACCGGAGTCAGAAACACATACACACCAGTCAGAAACACATACACACCGGAGTCAGAAACACATACACACCGGAGTCAGAAACACATACACACCGGAGTCAGAAACACATACACACCGGAGTCAGAAACACATACATACCGGAGTCAGAAACACATACACACCGGAGTCAGAAACACATACACACCGGAGTCAGACACACATATACACCAGTCAGAAACACATACACACCGGAGTCAGAAACACATACACACCAATCAGAAACACATACACACCGGAGTCAGAAACACATACACACCGGAGTCAGAAACACATACACACCAGTCAGACACACATACACACCAGTCAGAAACACATACACACCAGTCAGAAACAAATACACACCAGTCAGACACACATACACACCAGTCAGACACACATACACACCAGAGTCAGACACACATACACACCAGTCAGAAACACATACACACCGGAGTCAGAAACACATACACACCGGAGTCAGAAACACATACACACCGGAGTCAGACACACATACACACCGGAGTCAGAAACACATACACACCGGAGTCAGAAACACATACACACCGGAGTCAGACACACATACACACCGGAGTCAGACACACATACACACCGGAGTCAGACACACATACACACCGGAGTCAGAAACACATACACACCAGTCAGAAACACATACACACCGGAGTCAGAAACACATACACACCAGTCAGACACACATACACACCGGAGTCAGAAACACATACACACCAGTCAGAAACACATACACACCAGTCAGAAACACATACACACCAGTCAGAAACACATACACACCGGAGTCAGACACACATACACACCGGAGTCAGAAACACATACACACCAGTCAGACACACATACACACCAGTCAGAAACACATACACACCAGTCAGAAACACATACACACCGGAGTCAGAAACACATACACACCAGAGTCAGAAACACATACACACCAGTCAGAAACACATACACACCAGTCAGAAACACATACACACCGGAGTCAGAAACACATACACACCAGTCAGACACACATACACACCAGTCAGAAACACATACACACCAGTCAGAAACACATACACACCGGAGTCAGAAACACATACACACCGGAGTCAGAAACACATACACACCAGTCAGAAACACATACACACCAGTCAGACACACATACACACCGGATTCAGAAACACATACACACCAGTCAGAAACACATACACACCAGTCAGACACACATACACACCGGAGTCAGAAACACAACACACCAGTCAGAAACACATACACACCGGAGTCAGAAACACATACACACCAGTCAGAAACACATACACACCAGTCAGAAACACATACACACCAGTCAGACACACATACACACCAGTCAGACACACATACACACCGGAGTCAGAAACACATACACACCAGTCAGAAACACATACACACCGGAGTCAGAAACACATACACACCAGTCAGAAACACATACACACCAGTCAGAAACACATACACACCAGTCAGACACACATACACACCAGTCAGACACACATACACACCAGTCAGACACACATACACACCGGAGTCAGAAACACATACACACCGGAGTCAGAAACACATACACACCGGAGTCAGACACACATACACACCGGAGTCAGAAACACATACACACCAGTCAGAAACACATACACACCAGTCAGAAACACATACACACCAGTCAGAAACACATACACACCGGAGTCAGAAACACATACACACCGGAGTCAGAAACACATACACACCAGTCAGAAACACATACACACCAGTCAGAAACACATACACACCAGTCAGACACACATACACACCAGTCAGACACACATACACACCGGAGTCAGAAACACATACACACCAGTCAGAAACACATACACACCGGAGTCAGAAACACATACACACCGGAGTCAGAAACACATACACACCGGAGTCAGAAACACATACACACCGGAGTCAGAAACACATACACACCGGAGTCAGAAACACATACACACCGGAGTCAGAAACACATACACACCGGAGTCAGACACACATACACACCAGTCAGAAACACACACACCGGAGTCGGAAACACATACACACCAGTCAGAAACACATACACACCGGAGTCAGAAACACATACACACCGGAGTCAGAAACACATACACACCGGAGTCAGAAACACATACACACCAGTCAGACACACATACACACCAGTCAGAAACACATACACACCAGTCAGAAGCACACACACCAGTCAGACACACATACACACCAGTCAGACACACATACACACCGGAGTCAGACACACATGCACACCAGTCAGAAACACATACACACCGGAGTCAGAAACACATACACACCGGAGTCAGAAACACATACACACCGGAGTCAGACACACATACACACCGGAGTCAGAAACACATACACACCGGAGTCAGAAACACATACACACCGGAATCAGACACACATACACACCGGAGTCAGACACACATACACACCGGAGTCAGACACACATACACACCGGAGTCAGAAACACATACACACCAGTCAGAAACACATACACACCGGAGTCAGAAACACATACACACCAGTCAGACACACATACACACCGGAGTCAGAAACACATACACACCAGTCAGAAACACATACACACCGGAGTCAGAAACACATACACACCAGTCAAAAACACATACACACCGGAGTCAGAAACACATACACACCAGTCAGAAACACATACACAGCAGTCAGAAACACATACACACCAGTCAGAAACACATACACACCGGAGTCAGACACATATACACACCGGAGTCAGAAACACATACACACCAGTCAGACACACATACACACCAGTCAGAAACACATACACACCAGTCAGAAACACATACACACCGGAGTCAGAAACACACACACCGGAGTCAGAAACACATACACACCAGTCAGAAACACATACACACCAGTCAGAAACACATACACACCAGTCAGAAACACATACACACCGGAGTCAGAAACACATACACACCGGAGTCAGAAACACATACACACCAGTCAGAAACACGTACACACCAGTCAGACACACATACACACCGGAGTCAGAAACACATACACACCAGTCAGAAACACATACACACCAGTCAGACACACATACACACCGGAGTCAGAAACACATACACACCAGTCAGAAACACATACACACCGGAGTCAGAAACACATACACACCAGTCAGAAACACATACACACCAGTCAGAAACACATACACACCGGAGTCAGAAACACATACACACCAGTCAGAAACACATACACACCAGTCAGAAACACATACACACCAGTCAGAAACACATACACACATACACACCAGTCAGACACACATACACACCAGTCAGAAACACATACACACCGGAGTCAGAAACACATACACACCGGAGTCAGAAACACATACACACCGGAGTCAGAAACACATACACACCGGAGTCAGAAACACATACACACCAGTCAGAAACACATACACACCAGTCAGAAACACATACACACCAGTCAGACACACATACACACCAGTCAGACACACATACACACCGGAGTCAGAAACACATACACACCGGAGTCAGAAACACATACACACCAGAGTCAGAAACACATACACACCGGAGTCAGAAACACATACACACCAGTCAGAAACACATACACACCAGTCAGAAACACATACACACCAGTCAGACACACATACACACCAGTCAGACACACATACACACCAGTCAGACACACATACACACCGGAGTCAGACACACATACACACCAGTCAGAAACACATACACACCGGAGTCAGAAACACATACACACCAGTCAGAAACACATACACACCAGTCAGAAACACATACACACCAGTCAGACACACATACACACCGGAGTCAGACACACATACACACCGGAGTCAGAAACACATACACACCAGTCAGAAGCACATACACACCGGAGTCAGAAACACATACACACCAGTCAGAAACACATACACACCAGTCAGAAACACATACACACCAGTCAGACACACATACACACCAGTCAGACACACATACACACCGGAGTCAGAAACACATACACACCAGTCAGAAACACATACACACCGGAGTCAGACACACATACACACCGGAGTCAGACACACATACACACCGGAGTCAGAAACACATACACACCAGTCAGACACACATACACACCAGTCAGACACACACACACCGGAGTCAGAAACACATACACACCAGTCAGAAACACATACACACCGGAGTCAGAAACACATACACACCAGTCAGACACACATACACACCGGAGTCAGAAACACATACACACCAGTCAGAAACACACACAGGAGTCAGACACACACACACCGGAGTCAGACACACATACACACCGGAGTCAGAAACACATACACACCAGTCAGACACACATACACACCAGTCAGAAACACACACACACACCGGAGTCAGAAACACATACACACCAGTCAGACACACATACACACCAGAGTCAGAAACACATACACACCAGTCAGACACACATACACACCGGAGTCAGAAACACATACACACCAGTCAGACACACATACACACCGGAGTCAGAAACACATACACACCGGAGTCAGAAACACATACACACCAGTCAGACACACATACACACCGGAGTCAGAAACACATACACACCGGAGTCAGAAACACATACACACCAGTCAGACACACATACACACCGGAGTCAGAAACACATACACACCAGAGTCAGAAACACATACACACCGGAGTCAGACACACATACACAGCGGAGTCAGAAACACATACACACCAGTCAGACACACATACACACCAGTCAGACACACATACACACCAGAGTCAGAAACACATACACACCAGTCAGACACACATACACACCGGAGTCAGAAACACATACACACCAGTCAGACACACATACACACCGGAGTCAGAAACACATACACACCAGTCAGACACACATACACACCGGAGTCAGACAAACATACACACCGGAGTCAGACACACATACACACTGGAGTCAGAAACACATACACACCAGTCAGACACACATACACACCAGAGTCAGACACACACACACCGGAGTCAGACACACATACACACCGGAGTCAGACACACATACACACCAGTCAGACACACATACACACCAGTCAGAAACACATACACACCAGTCAGAAACACATACACACCAGTCAGAAACACATACACACCGGAGTCAGACACACATACACACCAGTCAGACACACATACACACCAGTCAGAAACACATACACACCAGTCAGACACACATACACACCGGAGTCAGAAACACATACACACCGGAGTCAGACACACATACACACCGGAGTCAGAAACACATACACACCAGTTAGACACACATACACACCAGTCAGAAACACATACACACCGGAGTCAGAAACACATACACACCGGAGTCAGAAACACATACACACCGGAGTCAGACATACATACACACCAGTCAGACACACATACACACCAGTCAGAAACACATACACACCAGTCAGAAACACATACACACCGGAGTCAGACACACACACACACACCGGAGTCAGAAACACATACACACCGGAGTCAGAAACACATACACACCAGTCAGAAACACATACACACCGGAGTCAGACACACATACACACCAGTCAGACACACATACACACCGGAGTCAGAAACACATACACACCAGTCAGACACACATACACACCAGTCAGACACACATACACACCAGTCAGAAACACATACACACCAGTCAGACACACACACACCGGAGTCAGAAACACATACACACCAGTCAGAAACACATACACACCAGTCAGACACACATACACACCGGAGTCAGACACACATACACACCGGAGTCAGAAACACATACACACCGGAGTCAGACACACATACACACCGGAGTCAGAAACACATACACACCAGTCAGAAACACATACACACCGGAGTCAGACACACATACACACCGGAGTCAGAAACACATACACACCGGAGTCAGAAACACATACACACCAGTCAGAAACACATACACACCAGTCAGAAACACATACACACCGGAGTCAGAAACACACACACACCGGAGTCAGAAACACATACACACCGGAGTCAGAAACACGACAGCGGGGAGCTCCGCAGTCAGAAGTGGCGGGCAGGGAGAAACGCTGAGTACAGACACTATGCGTAACTAGAGGAGGTTCATATGACGTGCAGCACACGCAGTACAGAACAGCAAGTCTGAGAGTGAGGACTCGCCAGCTTTACACTGGACACAACTGTCTCCGGCTACCAACAGCTTCAACTTGAGCAAGTTTTATTTTTAATTTTGGAGACCGACCTGGGCTTTTTGTCGTTAGTTGCGAGCGCGCACAACGCGCACAACACGCGCACAACACACACACACACACACACACACACACACACACACACACACACACACACACACACACACACCCACACCCACACCCACACCCACACCCACACCCACACCCACACCCACACCCACACCCACACCCACACCCACACCCACACACGGTTAGCACACACGACGTATGTACTATGTACACTCTACACGGCAGAGGTTCAATGTTGCCGGCACCCGCCTGGCGGGACAGTCGTGGCTGCTGCTTTCTGCCAGTGACCCCAGGTGGCGCTCGTGCTCACACTGCAGCGCTATCCCGACTTCTCGGGCCCGACGAATCAGATAACTGATCCGGGACATGTGAAGCGAGGCCGTGCCCTCGGGACATGTCACCGGACCGAAGGGTCTGTTTAAAGGAGAACCAGGCCGTGTCCCAACAGCTGTAGGTCCTGGCCAGCACAGCGTTAACCCCGCGCCTTAACTTTGCGCGCCTTGCCACCCCTGACGTCTCACCTTGTGCGTCTTGCCGCCCCTGACGTCTCACCTTGTGCGTATTGCCACCCCTGACGTCTCACCTTGTGCGTCTTGCCGCCCCTGACGTTTCACCTTGTGCGGATGCCGCTCCTGACGTCTCACCTTGAGTCTTGTCGCCCCTGACGTCTCACCTTGTGAGTCTTGCCGCCCTGATGTCTCACCTTGTGCGTGTTGCCGCCCCTGACGTCTCACCTTGTGCGTGTTGCCGCTCCTGACGTATCACCTTGTGCGTGTTGCCGCTCCTGACGTCTCACCTTGTGCGTGTTGCCGCCCCTGACGTCTCACCTTGTGCGTCTTGCCGCTCCTGACGTCTCACCTTGTGCGTCTTGCCGCCCCGGACGTCTCACCTTGAGTCTTGCCGCTCCTGACGTCTCACCTTGTGCGTGTTGCCGCCCCTGACTCTCTGCAGCTCTCCCTCCAGCGTCTCGTTCCGCTGCTCCAGCCGGGCGTTCTCTTGTACCAGCCGCTGGTAGGCCATCCGCTCCTGGTCGTGCTCGGCGTTCAACACGCTCTTCTCCAGGTTCACCTGAGTCTTCAGCAGCTCTGTGGAGGCGGGTGGGGAGTCGTGGTCAAGTGGCAGTCGGCAGGGGAGGTGCAGCACCACGGATAGTCCGCTGGTGGATTGGTACAGTGCATGATTACAGCACCACGGATAGTCCGCTGGTGGATTGGTACAGTGCATGATTACAGCACCACGGATAGTCCGCTGGTGGATTGGTACAGTGCATGATTACAGCACCACGGATAGTCCGCTGGTGGATTGGTACAGTGCATGATTACAGCACCACGGATAGTCCGCTGGTGGATTGGTACAGTGCATGATTACAGCACCACGGATAGTCCGCTGGTGGATTGGTACAGTGCATGATTACAGCACCACGGATAGTCCGCTGGTGGATTGGTACAGTGCATGATTACAGCACCACGGATAGTCCGCTGGTGGATTGGTACAGTGCATAATTACAGCACCACGGACAGTCCGCTGGTGGATTGGTACAGTGCATGATTACAGCACCACGGATAGTCCGCTGGTGGATTGGTACAGTGCATGATTACAGCACCACGGATAGTCCGCTGGTGGATTGGTACAGTGCATGATTACAGCACCACGGATAGTCCGCTGGTGGATTGGTACAGTGCATGATTACAGCACCACGGATAGTCCGCTGGTGGATTGGTACAGTGCATGATTACAGCACCACGGGCAGACCGCTGGTGGATTGGTACAGTGCATGATTACAGCACCACGGGCAGACCGCTGGTGGATTGGTACAGTGCATGATTACAGCACCACGGACAGTCCGCTGGTGGATTGGTACAGTGCATGATTACAGCACCACGGATAGTCCGCTGGTGGATTGGTACAGTGCATGATTACAGCACCACGGATAGTCCGCTGGTGGATTGGTACAGTGCATGATTACAGCACCACGGATAGTCCGCTGGTGGATTAGTACAGTGCATGATTACAGCACCACGGATAGTCCGCTGGTGGATTGGTACAGTGCATGACTACAGCACCACGGGCAGACCGCTGGTGGATTGGTACAGTGCATGATTACAGCACCACGGGCAGACCGCTGGTGGATTGGTACAGTGCATGATTACAGCACCACGGATAGTCCGCTGGTGGATTAGTACAGTGCATGATTACAGCACCACGGATAGTCCGCTGGTGGATTGGTACAGTGCATGATTACAGCACCACGGATAGTCCGCTGGTGGATTAGTACAGTGCATGATTACAGCACCACGGATAGTCCGCTGGTGGATTGGTACAGTGCATGATTACAGCACCACGGATAGTCCGCTGGTGGATTGGTACAGTGCATGATTACAGCACCACGGATAGACCGCTGGTGGATTGGTACAGTGCATGATTACAGCACCACGGATAGTCCGCTGGTGGATTGGTACAGTGCATGATTACAGCACCACGGATAGTCCGCTGGTGGATTGGTACAGTGCATGATTACAGCACCACGGATAGTCCGCTGGTGGATTGGTACAGTGCATGATTACAGCACCACGGATAGTCCGCTGGTGGATTGGTACAGTGCATGATTACAGCACCACGGATAGTCCGCTGGTGGATTGGTACAGTGCATGATTACAGCACCACGGATAGTCCGCTGGTGGATTGGTACAGTGCATGATTACAGCACCACGGGCAGACCGCTGGTGGATTGGTACAGTGCATGATTACAGCACCACGGGCAGACCGCTGGTGGATTGGTACAGTGCATGATTACAGCACCACGGACAGTCCGCTGGTGGATTGGTACAGTGCATGATTACAGCACCACGGATAGTCCGCTGGTGGATTGGTACAGTGCATGATTACAGCACCACGGATAGTCCGCTGGTGGATTGGTACAGTGCATGATTACAGCACCACGGATAGTCCGCTGGTGGATTAGTACAGTGCATGATTACAGCACCACGGATAGTCCGCTGGTGGATTGGTACAGTGCATGACTACAGCACCACGGGCAGACCGCTGGTGGATTGGTACAGTGCATGATTACAGCACCACGGGCAGACCGCTGGTGGATTGGTACAGTGCATGATTACAGCACCACGGATAGTCCGCTGGTGGATTAGTACAGTGCATGATTACAGCACCACGGATAGTCCGCTGGTGGATTGGTACAGTGCATGATTACAGCACCACGGATAGTCCGCTGGTGGATTGGTACAGTGCATGATTACAGCACCACGGACAGTCCGCTGGTGGATTGGTACAGTGCATGATTACAGCACCACGGATAGTCCGCTGGTGGATTGGTACAGTGCATGATTACAGCACCACGGATAGTCCGCTGGTGGATTGGTACAGTGCATGACTACAGCACCACGGGCAGACCGCTGGTGGATTGGTACAGTGCATGATTACAGCACCACGGATAGTCCGCTGGTGGATTGGTACAGTGCATGATTACAGCACCACGGATAGTCCGCTGGTGGATTGGTACAGTGCATGATTACAGCACCACGGATAGTCCGCTGGTGGATTAGTACAGTGCATGATTACAGCACCACGGATAGTCCGCTGGTGGATTGGTACAGTGCATGATTACAGCACCACGGGCAGACCGCTGGTGGATTGGTACAGTGCATGATTACAGCACCACGGATAGTCCGCTGGTGGATTGGTACAGTGCATGATTACAGCACCACGGACAGTCCGCTGGTGGATTGGTACAGTGCATGATTACAGCACCACGGATAGTCCGCTGGTGGATTGGTACAGTGCATGATTACAGCACCACGGATAGTCCGCTGGTGGATTGGTACAGTGCATGATTACAGCACCACGGATAGTCCGCTGGTGGATTGGTACAGTGCATGATTACAGCACCACGGATAGTCCGCTGGTGGATTGGTACAGTGCATGATTACAGCACCACGGATAGTCCGCTGGTGGATTGGTACAGTGCATGATTACAGCACCACGGATAGTCCGCTGGTGGATTGGTACAGTGCATGATTACAGCACCACGGATAGTCCGCTGGTGGATTGGTACAGTGCATGATTACAGCACCACGGATAGTCCGCTGGTGGATTGGTACAGTGCATGATTACAGCACCACGGGCAGACCGCTGGTGGATTGGTACAGTGCATAATTACAGCACCACGGACAGTCCGCTGGTGGATTGGTACAGTGCATGATTACAGCACCACGGATAGTCCGCTGGTGGATTGGTACAGTGCATGATTACAGCACCACGGATAGTCCGCTGGTGGATTAGTACAGTGCATGATTACAGCACCACGGATAGTCCGCTGGTGGATTGGTACAGTGCATGATTACAGCACCACGGATAGTCCGCTGGTGGATTGGTACAGTGCATGATTACAGCACCACGGATAGTCCGCTGGTGGATTGGTACAGTGCATGATTACAGCACCACGGATAGTCCGCTGGTGGATTGGTACAGTGCATAATTACAGCACCACGGGCAGACCGCTGGTGGATTGGTACAGTGCATGATTACAGCACCACGGATAGTCCGCTGGTGGATTAGTACAGTGCATGATTACAGCACCACGGGCAGACCGCTGGTGGATTGGTACAGTGCATGATTACAGCACCACGGATAGTCCGCTGGTGGATTAGTACAGTGCATGATTACAGCACCACGGATAGTCCGCTGGTGGATTGGTACAGTGCATGATTACAGCACCACGGGCAGACCGCTGGTGGATTGGTACAGTGCATGATTACAGCACCACGGATAGTCCGCTGGTGGATTGGTACAGTGCATGATTACAGCACCACGGATAGTCCGCTGGTGGATTGGTACAGTGCATGATTACAGCACCACGGGCAGACCGCTGGTGGATTGGTACAGTGCATGATTACAGCACCACGGATAGTCCGCTGGTGGATTGGTACAGTGCATGATTACAGCACCACGGACAGTCCGCTGGTGGATTGGTACAGTGCATGATTACAGCACCACGGGCAGACCGCTGGTGGATTGGTACAGTGCATGATTACAGCACCACGGATAGTCCGCTGGTGGATTGGTACAGTGCATGATTACAGCACCACGGATAGTCCGCTGGTGGATTGGTACAGTGCATGATTACAGCACCACGGATAGTCCGCTGGTGGATTGGTACAGTGCATGACTACAGCACCACGGGCAGACCGCTGGTGGATTGGTACAGTGCATGATTACAGCACCACGGATAGTCCGCTGGTGGATTAGTACAGTGCATGATTACAGCACCACGGATAGTCCGCTGGTGGATTGGTACAGTGCATGATTACAGCACCACGGACAGACCGCTGGTGGATTGGTACAGTGCATGATTACAGCACCACGGATAGTCCGCTGGTGGATTGGTACAGTGCATGATTACAGCACCACGGATAGTCCGCTGGTGGATTGGTACAGTGCATGATTACAGCACCACGGACAGACCGCTGGTGGATTGGTACAGTGCATGATTACAGCACCACGGATAGTCCGCTGGTGGATTGGTACAGTGCATGATTACAGCACCACGGACAGTCCGCTGGTGGATTGGTACAGTGCATGATTACAGCACCACGGGCAGACCGCTGGTGGATTGGTACAGTGCATGATTACAGCACCACGGATAGTCCGCTGGTGGATTGGTACAGTGCATGATTACAGCACCACGGATAGTCCGCTGGTGGATTGGTACAGTGCATGATTACAGCACCACGGATAGTCCGCTGGTGGATTGGTACAGTGCATGATTACAGCACCACGGATAGTCCGCTGGTGGATTGGTACAGTGCATGACTACAGCACCACGGGCAGACCGCTGGTGGATTGGTACAGTGCATGATTACAGCACCACGGATAGTCCGCTGGTGGATTAGTACAGTGCATGATTACAGCACCACGGATAGTCCGCTGGTGGATTGGTACAGTGCATGATTACAGCACCACGGACAGACCGCTGGTGGATTGGTACAGTGCATGATTACAGCACCACGGATAGTCCGCTGGTGGATTGGTACAGTGCATGATTACAGCACCACGGATAGTCCGCTGGTGGATTGGTACAGTGCATGATTACAGCACCACGGACAGACCGCTGGTGGATTGGTACAGTGCATGATTACAGCACCACGGATAGTCCGCTGGTGGATTGGTACAGTGCATGATTACAGCACCACGGACAGTCCGCTGGTGGATTGGTACAGTGCATGATTACAGCACCACGGGCAGACCGCTGGTGGATTGGTACAGTGCATGATTACAGCACCACGGATAGTCCGCTGGTGGATTGGTACAGTGCATGATTACAGCACCACGGATAGTCCGCTGGTGGATTGGTACAGTGCATGATTACAGCACCACGGATAGTCCGCTGGTGGATTGGTACAGTGCATGATTACAGCACCACGGATAGTCCGCTGGTGGATTGGTACAGTGCATGATTACAGCACCACGGATAGTCCGCTGGTGGATTGGTACAGTGCATGATTACAGCACCACGGATAGTCCGCTGGTGGATTGGTACAGTGCATGACTACAGCACCACGGATAGTCCGCTGGTGGATTGGTACAGTGCATGATTACAGCACCACGGATAGTCCGCTGGTGGATTGGTACAGTGCATGATTACAGCACCACGGATAGTCCGCTGGTGGATTGGTACAGTGCATGATTACAGCACCACGGATAGTCCGCTGGTGGATTGGTACAGTGCATGATTACAGCACCACGGACAGACCGCTGGTGGATTGGTACAGTGCATGATTACAGCACCACGGATAGTCCGCTGGTGGATTAGTACAGTGCATGATTACAGCACCACGGATAGTCCGCTGGTGGATTGGTACAGTGCATGATTACAGCACCACGGATAGTCCGCTGGTGGATTGGTACAGTGCATGATTACAGCACCACGGATAGTCCGCTGGTGGATTGGTACAGTGCATGATTACAGCACCACGGACAGACCGCTGGTGGATTGGTACAGTGCATGATTACAGCACCACGGACAGTCCGCTGGTGGATTGGTACAGTGCATGATTACAGCACCACGGATAGTCCGCTGGTGGATTGGTACAGTGCATGATTACAGCACCACGGATAGTCCGCTGGTGGATTGGTACAGTGCATGATTACAGCACCACGGATAGTCCGCTGGTGGATTGGTACAGTGCATGATTACAGCACCACGGACAGACCGCTGGTGGATTGGTACAGTGCATGATTACAGCACCACGGATAGTCCGCTGGTGGATTAGTACAGTGCATGATTACAGCACCACGGATAGTCCGCTGGTGGATTGGTACAGTGCATGATTACAGCACCACGGATAGTCCGCTGGTGGATTGGTACAGTGCATGATTACAGCACCACGGATAGTCCGCTGGTGGATTGGTACAGTGCATGATTACAGCACCACGGACAGACCGCTGGTGGATTGGTACAGTGCATGATTACAGCACCACGGACAGTCCGCTGGTGGATTGGTACAGTGCATGATTACAGCACCACGGATAGTCCGCTGGTGGATTGGTACAGTGCATGATTACAGCACCACGGATAGTCCGCTGGTGGATTGGTACAGTGCATGATTACAGCACCACGGATAGTCCGCTGGTGGATTGGTACAGTGCATGATTACAGCACCACGGACAGACCGCTGGTGGATTGGTACAGTGCATGATTACAGCACCACGGACAGACCGCTGGTGGATTGGTACAGTGCATGATTACAGCACCACGGACAGTCCGCTGGTGGATTGGTACAGTGCATGATTACAGCACCACGGATAGTCCGCTGGTGGATTGGTACAGTGCATGATTACAGCACCACGGATAGTCCGCTGGTGGATTGGTACAGTGCATGATTACAGCACCACGGATAGTCCGCTGGTGGATTGGTACAGTGCATGATTACAGCACCACGGATAGTCCGCTGGTGGATTAGTACAGTGCATGATTACAGCACCACGGATAGTCCGCTGGTGGATTGGTACAGTGCATGATTACAGCACCACGGACAGACCGCTGGTGGATTGGTACAGTGCATGATTACAGCACCACGGACAGTCCGCTGGTGGATTGGTACAGTGCATGATTACAGCACCACGGATAGTCCGCTGGTGGATTGGTACAGTGCATGATTACAGCACCACGGACAGTCCGCTGGTGGATTGGTACAGTGCATGATTACAGCACCACGGGCAGACCGCTGGTGGATTGGTACAGTGCATGATTACAGCACCACGGATAGTCCGCTGGTGGATTGGTACAGTGCATAATTACAGCACCACGGATAGTCCGCTGGTGGATTGGTACAGTGCATGATTACAGCACCACGGATAGTCCGCTGGTGGATTGGTACAGTGCATGATTACAGCACCACGGATAGTCCGCTGGTGGATTGGTACAGTGCATGATTACAGCACCACGGATAGTCCGCTGGTGGATTGGTACAGTGCATGATTACAGCACCACGGATAGTCCGCTGGTGGATTGGTACAGTGCATGATTACAGCACCACGGATAGTCCGCTGGTGGATTGGTACAGTGCATGATTACAGCACCACGGATAGTCCGCTGGTGGATTGGTACAGTGCATGATTACAGCACCACGGATAGTCCGCTGGTGGATTGGTACAGTGCATGATTACAGCACCACGGATAGTCCGCTGGTGGATTGGTACAGTGCATGATTACAGCACCACGGATAGTCCGCTGGTGGATTGGTACAGTGCATGATTACAGCACCACGGATAGTCCGCTGGTGGATTGGTACAGTGCATGATTACAGCACCACGGATAGTCCGCTGGTGGATTGGTACAGTGCATGATTACAGCACCACGGACAGTCCGCTGGTGGATTGGTACAGTGCATGATTACAGCACCACGGATAGTCCGCTGGTGGATTGGTACAGTGCATGATTACAGCACCACAGCCAAGCTCTTAGTGGAATGCTACTACAACTTACGAGATATACAAGAAAACGTGTTACCAGGACCGTTACGGAAAGATTCCGCCGGTGATAGATACCGGGCTGAGAGTCGTGTGTGAACACGGTTCGATGGAATATCAAATGAACAAGCCGCACCTTTTGACTCGATCTCCTGCTTCTGCTTCAGCTCCTCGTCCAGTACGATCTGCTGCCGCAGCTTCTCGTTCTCCTCATTCAGCTGCTGTATCCTGTCGCGGCCGTCCTTCTCAATGCGCTCCCGCTCGTTCACAAGGTCCACCTGTGAATGCAGGCAGAGTGTCAACACACAGACACAAACAGACACAAAAACACACAGGACACCGGGTGTATGCGGTGCAGTCACATACCGGATAAGCAATGTCGCCGACAGCAGCTGCTCAGCCGGGACACCAGCTTCACGTCTTACCAAGCGACGGAGAGTCAACACTCACTGGCAATACAACTCCATTCTGCTAAACAACATCCTGACAAAATTAGTCAACATCCAGTCAAAGCTTTCCCGGGATGCAGGCATATTTACCGACTAACAGATTCGAATGGTCTCCGACATGCAGAAGAAGCTTTCACCATGTCAATTCCTCCCATTTCAAAACGTAAGAAAACTCCGAGCTGTACCAATGCTCCTCTGTAAAATAACACCTGACCCGAGACCTCCCTCCCTTGCCAGCGCGTGTTTGAAATAACACCTGACCCGAACCCTCCCTCCCTCCCTTGCCAGCGCGTGCACCACTGTGCATTGTTCGCCCCAGCTGCGTCACCTTTTCGCAGCGCTCCTGGTCGAGCTGCTGCCGGAGCTGCGCCAGCTCTGCCTCCAGCTCGGCCAGCCGGACCGTCTGCCGACGCAGCTCCACCGACTCGGCCTTCAGCTTCTTGTGCGCGGCCGTCAGCTGGTCTAGCTCGACCTGCCGCTGCTTCAGGCCCGTGTGTTCAGAAGACTGTGACGGTGGGAAAAGACGGTCAGTGAGAGGCTTAGATGCACCAGATGATACGTCGTAAGCTGTGCTGAGACCAGAGCCGCGGCGGACCGGACCAGACCGGCGGCGGACCGGACCAGAGCCGCGGGCGTCTCAGTACGACCTTTGGCCACACAAATACGAGAGCGTCCTTTGACTTCGGATATTAATCAAATATACACCGGCGAGAATACTGCCAGAAAGACATTGCTTAGTGTTGCTTAGTGCCTGTGACTAGGCCCGATTGCCGGATACAAAGTTACACTGTCGAGCACACCTTCTGAATACGACATTGAATACATACACACCAATGCTCAACACGTACTGGATGCGCCACCACATAGCACATAGCCATAACAAAGAACACATGGATATGACTGTGTCACAGCACCAACTCCTCATCCTGCACACACATTTGGCGCGCAGAAGCCAGCTGATCTGCGTCCACTGACCAGCTCTGTGATGCGCTGCTGCAGCGAGATGATCTTGTTCTCCAGACCCTTGTTCAGCTTCTTCTGGTGGTCGATGGATCGAGCCTCGATCTTGAGCGACTTGAGCTGGCGGCGGGCGATCAGCCGGCGCACGCACGACTGGAGCAGGACGATCTGTCGCTGCGTGCGCGCGTACCACCGCCGGCACAGCAGGCCGCGCACGTGACGCTGGACCGTGATCGCCTGGGGGTGTGGTTAAAGGTCAGACGAGGCAGGGGAGTAACGGGTCATTTGCGAGGGGAGAATGGGTAGTAGCGGTTCAGCGCTCACCAGTGGTCAGACAGCTACCAGCAACATCGTTCGGACGTCAATATTCAAACAGTTTATCCGACAGCGACCCAACCCGAGACTTGCTATAAGAGCCTGATCACCCCTCATCACAGAACTCGCCCATCCACCTCCCGTTCGCGTCCACAAACATCCCCCACTCCACCCCTCCACAGCGCCCCCCCCCCTCACCCGCCCAACGTCAACGCTCCACTCACCGCCCGCTCCTGGCGCATCTGCTGGTAGCGCCGGCGGGCCCAGAGGCCGTGGGCGCGTGCCTGGAGTCCGATGGCCAGCTTCTGGAGCCGCTGGTAGCGGCGGCGGGCCACGAGGCCGCGGATCCGACTCTGCAGCAGGACGGCGGCGGCAGTGCGCCGCAAGTACCGCACACGCCTGACGCAGAACAGGGACACGTCAGTAAGGGGCGGCGGCAAGGATCTGCGGTGAGTTAGACAAGTCGGCAGGGGAAATACTGATGATGCGGGTACCCAGAGGTTTGGTGGAGACAAGCTAAAACATAAGTATATAAATGTGTCACGAAGCTAAACTTTGTCCCTGGAATACTTCATGCCAGATATTTGTCTATTACTTTTGTTAAGATGAATCTGCCCCCACTTCATTGGAAACTTTATTAAAATTCCATCAGATGCATAACAAATAAAAGCGGCGACGCGACGCAAAGAAACGCTTTTAAACTCGGAAAAATGGAGAGCAACTAGCAGTAATAAATTCCGGCAATCCAGTACGTCCTGAGCTAATCCCCAACCCACGATATCTGAGCCACGAATAGAAACGTCGGGTGGGCGGGCGATCTGGCAGTTGAACCGAATTAAAGTGCCCGTCACCGTCGGACGGAGCCCCATCTGCCTAAATAGTGGCGGCGAACATGTCAGGCGGGGACTCATTCAGTCCGGGAGGAGCAGCCCATTAATTTCCCAGAGTACTGCCGCTGCAGCCGACCTAAACTAACCGGCCACACAGACTGATTGGGTCGTGGGCGACAGTTTCCGATTCCCATCACGGCCTACGTAATCCCGCCGTCAATGACATTTGCAGCTCCCCGGAGCCGTAGGTACCAGCAAGTTATATTTGAGGCAACTTGCTAAGGTTAGTCGACATTACGGCTAGTTCTTAGCATGCAGTTACGGTTACATAGCGTTAAATTGCCAAACTTCGCAAGAGGGATGATCCCGGGAACCCCTTAGATCTCATCGTCACGGCGGGGGAGATCACAACATCCATCCAAATTAAACCCCCACCCCACTACATAGCCCGCCGATTAACACTGGCTTCTGTAACCCTGCATCATATCACTGACACTCCATACTCTGTGTCCCGGGACACATCACCCATTGTATAGAGGCGAGTCGTGAACTGAGGCACGACCTCAAACTCCACTCAGTCGCAGCAGTCCACTTACGATCAACACTTGTGACCTGCCAGCATATCGAGACCAGTCCACTGACCTGCGAGCAGCCTTGGAATTTTGGCCATTTTCTGGACTTTTTTAGTCCAAAGAATTTTGCTCTCATTTGTGTTCCTGGAAATTTGCTCTCTTTTCACCTGATCCTACCAACATTGAAGTAAAAATCAAATTTAATTTTCCTCACAAGGACTTAATATTATTACAAATCAGAAATTTTTACTTTCCAAGTAAATTTTTTCTTCTTCAAAGAATGGAAATCTTACTTTGCCTAACAATACAATTTTGCTCTCCGAGTCTCCACCTATGGAGTTTTACTCTCTGGGACCAGGCCATGAAACGAAAAATCCAACACTGCCTGCGAGCCAGGAAGCCACGCCCCCCACCATCACTGTCCTACGAACCAGACCTGTGATCTGCCAGCCCCGATCCCACTGACCTGCAGGCCAAGAAGCCACTAACCTGCGAGCCAGGAAGCCGCGCCCCCCCACCATCACTGTCCTACGAACCAGACCTGTGATCTGCCAGCCCCGATCCCACTGACCTGCAGGCCAAGAAGCCACTAACCTGCGAGCCAGGAAGCCGCGCACCCAGCGCTGCAGTGTGCAGGTGGCGCCCTGCACCGTCCGGTACCGCTTTCTCAGCAGCCAGCCGCGCACGTGTTTCTGGATCATGATACCACAGGCGCGCAGCCGGTCACCGCGCAACTTCTCCATGTAGGCCACCTGGCCGGCGCGGAAGAAGATCTTGGTGCGGCCGAACTTGAACTTGTCCTCGTCCTGCGGGGGGACGGCGAGGGCGGGCTAGTTAGCTGGCTCGGACGTGGTGTACGTAGGTGAGCGGTTAGGACGGCAGAGCGCCGAGTAGTATCTGTACCTGAGTATCTGTGATGTACGTAGTCGTAGATGCTAGGTTAGAAGTTAGATGAGAGCTGTGACGGCAGTCAAATGCGAACCAGATTCTAGATGTAACACAGGTTGTGGTAGTTGTAAACGTATTACCCGAAGCAGGTGACACAACTGAGTGTGGCTATACGACGTCTGATAAATGGCAATAGGCTTCTGCATATTATAGGTTTTGCATTTCTTAGTGTTATAAGTTTCTGCTGCTTTACGTTTATAAAAAATCCTATCGGATTTCTTCGCACTGAAGCTTAAGACGTATGGTGGTCCACTCTGACCGCTGAGGACACGATGGCCCACCTTGATGAGGTTGGAGAGGATGTTCTCACACGTCACCCGCATGTCGTTCCGCCGGATGTCCTTCGTCTTGCAGAGCACGCGGTACCGGTAGAAGAACTCCTGGTACAGCCACCTGTGACGGGGATTGTCGTTAGTGAAATCCTGTGACGGGGATTGTCGTTAGTGAAATGCATATTAGAATGGGATCATTATTTATCATGACATCATAATTAATGACACATTTTCCGCGAAGTTTAGGCGTCCGCTGACAAGTCTATTCTCCTGCATAATACGTCTATACGTCTAACGTCTGTCAGCCGTTCTGTTAGACGGCGACTCACACTGAAACTCATCAAATGCAAATCGTTGGCGCACGCCCGTCCAGACATATTATTTTACCGAATTAAATAGAACTGGAGCACGTGTCTGAGCTGAGAGATTCTCGGGTGATTCTCGACATTAAGCTGACCTTTGTCCTTCACATTTCAAACAGCGCCAGTCGGGCAAACCCATCTGGTTGGATGACTCGGTCATTTCAGACCGGATTGGAGGCTCTAAATTCCATCGCGTAGTCCTGCAGATCGCGAATTTCGCCAACGAGCCCTCCATGTTATAGGACTGTAGTGTGATATTGGCGGGGCGGACGATTCTACACAGTGCGTGTCGATTGAAAGCAGCACGAAGCACTATTTCTTTTAAAAGTTAACTTCTGCGCGGATTCCACTCTCTCGTACCATGAGCTGTTGTGCCATTTCCGCATTCCATCTTAAACATTACGAAATCACGCAGCTTAACCTTCGCAACATCATGCGGGCTTAAATCCCCCATTGTGCTGCACTTCTCTCTACGTGTACCCTCTCGATCACCCCATATCATGTCTTCACTGTGTCCAGAGTGCCGCGGGTGAACACCGTGCTATCAGGCGTATTTTGTAGCGCCCCAGGGACGGTACATCCACTTCCAAGTATCAACACAGACTTATAAACCAATGTTTTGAACATTGAGTCAGCCTGTAAATGGAGTCTTATCTGTTCTCTAAGTCAGTGTCACCCCTGACCACACACCTGGACGGAAAGCCGGCGGCACTGATCCGGATGTTCTCCAGTAAAATGGAGTCTTATCTGTCCTCTAAGTCAGTGTCACCCCTGACCACACACCTGGACGGAAAGCCGGCGGCACTGATCCGGATGTTCTCCAGTACAATGGAGTCTTATCTGTCCTCCAAGTCAGTGTCACCCCTGACCACACACCTGGACGGAAAGCCGGCGGCACTGATCCGGATGGTCTCCAGTACAATGGAGTCTTATCTGTCCTCCAAGTCAGTGTCACCCCTGACCACTCACCTGGACGGAAAGCCGGCGGCACTGATCCGGATGGTCTCCAGTACACCACAGGCGCGCAGCTGCTGGACGGCGCGGTGCGGCTCGAAGCCGAACGCCTCCTTCTGGTCGTTAGGCTTGATGCAGCGCACGTAGTGCGGTGTGGTGGAGTTCAGCGTGGTCATCAGCATACTGAGCGAGTCACGGAACTGGGAGCCGACCTGCGGGAGGCGCGAGAGTCAGGAGTTCAGCGTGGTCATCAGCATACTGAGCGAGTCACGGAACTGGGAGACGACCTGCGGGAGGCGCGGGAGTCAGGACTCAGGAGTTCAGCGTGGTCATCAGCATACTGAGCGAGTCACGGAACTGGGAGCCGACCTGCGGGAGGCGCGGGAGTCAGGACTCAGGAGTTCAGCGTGGTCATCAGCATACTGAGTGAGTCACGGAACTGGGAGCCGACCTGCGGGAGGCGCGGGAGTCAGGATTTCAGAGTGGTCATCGGCATACTAAGTGAGTCACGGAACTGGGAGCCGACCTGCGGGGAGGCGCGGGAGTCAGGAGTTCAGAGTGGTCATCAGCATACTGAGTGAGTCACGGAACTGGGAGCCGACCTGCGGGAAGGCGTGGAAGTCAGTACTAAGGGGGCTGCAAGACGGATTGTTTGTTTGTTTATTGGGGTGTTAGGGCGCGCCGATTCCTCAGGTCAATTTGCGCCCAGGGCTGAAAGACGGAGACAAAACTGAGAGCTAGCCAGTCAAGAAGGGGAAGAGGCGTCATGATCGGCAGCCGGCACTGAGGGTATTGGGAAACAGACCAAGTGAGAGCTGATGTGGTGAGAGGCGAACTAAGCAGCATAGTCCGAAGTCAGTGCTGAGGGTACTGGGGGCCTATCAGGTGAGAGCAAGACCATGATGGGCCATACACTCTGGGAAGCGGCGAAGTAACTGGTAGACTGGGAAGGTCAGCCTGATGACCGGAGGGATCCGGGTCAGAACCGACACTGATGGCACGGGAAGCAGGAGCAGGGCAGCGAGGGTCAGAACCGACACTGATGGCACGGGAAGCAGGAGCAGGGCAGCGAGGGTCAGAACCGACACTGATGGCACGGGAAGCAGGAGCAGGGCAGCGAGGGTCAGAACCGACACTGATGGCACGGGAAGCAGGAGCAGAGCAGCGAGGGTCAGAACCGACACTGATGGCACGGGAAGCAGGAGCAGGGCAGCGAGGGTCAGAACCGACACTGATGGCACGGGAAGCAGGAGCAGGGCAGCGAGGGTCAGAACCGACACTGATGGCACGGGAAGCAGGAGCAGAGCAGCGAGGGTCAGAACCGACACTGATGGCACGGGAAGCAGGAGCAGGGCAGCGAGGGTCAGAACCGACACTGATGGCACGGGAAGCAGGAGCAGAGCAGCGAGGGTCAGAACCGACACTGATGGCACGGGAAGCAGGAGCAGAGCAGCGAGGGTCAGAACCGACATTGATGGCACGGGAAGCAGGAGCAGAGCAGCGAGTGTCAGAACCGACATTGATGGCACGGGAAGCAGGAGCAGAGCAGCGAGGGGGGGGGGGGGGGGGCAGGAATAGATATGGCAACTTGCCTGCGACCCAATCTTACCAAGTGCCGTGAAGGCGCAAGTACGGCATGTCGTAGATGCGTACTTGGGGCGTGCCGTACTTTGACTGCCCATGCACGGCATTTGGTAATACTGGGCTCCTCCCAGTGTTACCAAATGCCGTACTTGCACTGTCCATTCACGGCATTTGGTAACACTGTTATTAAATGCCGTACTTGTACCGCCCATTCACGGCATTTGGTAACACTGGATTCTTGCCAAGATCCCAGTGCTACCAAATGCCGTACTTTGACTGCTAAGAGTGAATGGGCAGTCCAAGCACGGCATTTGTCCATTGGACCAAATGCGGCATTCTTGGTAAGATTGGGCCCCGGGAGGTGGGGACAAATAGCGGGAAGAGGGTCAAATCGTCTTTTGTATCCGCTTCTTGTCACGCAACAACCATAGGGATAATGCCTGCGGTATCTAAGGATGGGGCAGTCTGCCCCTGCTGCTCCCTGCTTCCGCCGCCAGTGCCGCAGTGCTAAGCGGCGCAGTATCAGTGCTGTGCGGCGCAGTATCAGTGTTGTGCGGCGCAGCATCCCCGGCCGGCAGACGCATTGCCGTACTTCGTCCATTGGACGAAGTACGGCATTCTTGGTAAGATTGGGCGCTGGAAGGAGGTACAACGCGAACCAAGGCTGACAACGTAGAAAGGAAACCAGGTAGTCCGGGACGGAGCTGGTCGTGGGGGCGGAACTGGGATCTCTCCTCACTGCAGCAATTGACAACACAGCAATAAGCCATCACTTAGACTGCCTGGCAGTCGCAGAGGCGGCTGTAACCGATCGACCGGAGATACAATCAGTTAATTAAACGTGACGATGATTATTTGGGTTTTTCGTCGCACCGACTGCCAGGGTTATTTGGCGCCCAAGTTAATTGAACGCCTTAGCTAAAGCACAAAACACCGACGAAAAGATGGGGCTGGCAATATCGGCATGGAAAACAATACCGTAATGGCAGAGGCATACAAAGCACGTTCACTTTCAACAAACAGGACAATAAATCTGGAATGAAGCGAGCTCAGCGAGCACAGCAAGTTAACCGACTGCGAGCGTACTATCTGAGTGTCGTTAGCGGCGAATTGACGCTCATGGACATACATTTCCACACTTACCGTCTTCTTGTTCTGAGCTCCCGGTTTTCCCCCGGACGCCTTGGTTGTCGCTTTGCCGGCGGGCTTCTCAGGAGCGAACAGACCGGACACTATCGGGTCCTGTAACGGGTACGAGTCCACCGTCAGTATCACTCTTCTCAGGAGCGAACAGACCGGACACTATCGGGTCCTGTAACGGGTACGAGCCCACCGTCAGTATCACTCTTCTCAGGAGCGAACAGACCGGACACTATCGGGTCCTGTAACGGGTACGAGCCCACCGTCAGTATCACTCTTCTCAGGAGCGAACAGACCGGACACTATCGGGTCCTGTAACGGGTACGAGTCCACCGTCAGTATCACTCTCAGTTGAAAGCAGAAGTCGCCAAAAAGACACGTCGCCAGCTAGCGGACCTGTTAATGGCACCAGGCTTCTCCCATTCCAAAAGGAACCCTTTGTTTAAATACAGTTTGTAAGCTTAAGTTGTTAACTTAAGCCGTTAAGCCTACCGATGGTAGCATAGAGCCAGTTTGTAAAATCAGAGCCTCTTGTTTCTCTTAAGACGGAATAAAATACGGAATAAAATCACGGAATAAAATCACGGAATAAAATCACTATTTAGACCAAATTAGGCGTTGTCTGATTTTCGGAATTATTGGAGACGTTAACAACAATGCATGACAATATGTCCATCAATAATCATTGTCAATATCAATCGATCATTTATGATTATTCGTCAATGACCTTTTCTAGCCGAAAATGTCCAACCTCGATGCATAATTTTATAACTTATCAAAAAGATCTCAAATAAAGTTTGGCCAAAAAGTTTAGCTATAAATAAAACTGGGTTAATCTGATCTGAATAGTTGGGGAACAAACGGACTCAGAAGCACACAGAAGTTGGTAGCAAACAAGCGACGCTTTAAGGCTTCGGCATATGTAAGAAAACAAACAGAACTGTTTGTCGTGGCCCACAAAAACACGCCGAGACGACATTTCCCAGTCAAATATACGCCGCACAAAAACGTGTTACCGGAACCACGGCGAGAACCCGCGCAAACAATTTATATGCGTAGCCAGTAGTGCGGGAGGAAGTTAACGTAACGCGCTAGCACGCATTATAACCTTGAACAGAGTGTCCTGTATCACTTCTTGTGACCTTGCTGACTGAAACGGTCATCCCCAATGCTCGTGATAAGCGACGCTTCAACACCGCTTCCCTATAATTCCCACCACATCAGTAATCCAATCGTTCCACCAGTCCTATATCTGATCACCACTTCCCAATCAACTACTGTGTTTGCACCATAGCGCCCTGGCGACGCCAGTGTCCACACATCACTTTGTTAAGACTGCTGGCGTCGGTGTCCAGAGCCTAGTCTCAGCTTTGGTGACTGGTAGCGCGCGTCACGTCAGCTCGAGTTCGAGAGGAGGTGAGCCTGGCTCAGTACCTCAGAATGTGACGTACGCACACGGAGGGGGTTAAAACATGTTTACTGACGATTACGGGTGCGCCGATTCCTCGGTTCATTTTGCGACCAGCCGACAGAGGGGCGGCAGGGGGTCGCACTGTTGGCCATTGGGGCGGTACATGCCGTAAAGTGAACAGCCCGGTATAACTATAAGGAGTCTGGACTGCCCAATGGATTGAGATTTGAGTGACGCCCCGCCAGACGGTCACGAGTCTAACATCATCACAGGGTTGGCTCGTACCGCGGTGATCTGATTCCTAACCAACGGTTCTAAGATCCCGTTCTCCACCACTAATTTTGCGCTGTTTCCAAAAACAAAATCACCATGCCTCCAATTTCATCCCCCCCCCCCCCCCCCCCATGAGCCTGCTCCATGACTGTTGTTGATCTGTTTCCCCTCCCGCACCAGCCTGCCCCGCTGTTGATCTGTTTCTCGAACACTCACCAGACTGGCTCTGAGCACGCTGATCTGCTCCTCCAGTACGGTGTCGCGGTTCTTCTCCAGGAATCCGGCAGACTCGTACTCCACCTTGTCGGCGAAGTGGATGATGACGTAGGCCGTGTTGGAGAGACGCGGCTTCTCGAAGTGGTCAGACTTCCTGCACTTGTCGTACAGCTTCTCCACCCACGACCGGTCAGAGCCCTTCGGCATCTGTGGGAGACGTTGACGGATGAGGTCACATCAGACAAGCCGTAAAGTCCGATTGGAGTTCAGAGACCGCGAGTACACACGACTCTGAGAGCTAGGAAGGCGTATATGGGTAAGGCGGAGACAGTTCTTATTCACGGTGATCGAGGGTTTTCGGCACCGTCCGTTATGATTCAGGAAGACTCGGCAGCGACAGACCGAGACGCGCATTCAGCTGACCGAGACGCGCATTCAGCTGGCCAACCCTTAGTCAAAGTCATGAGCACTCGGCTGTGGCAACAATACATATGAGCGTAAGATGGCTCAGGAATATGTCAGTTTTGGAATGCTTGTCCGGATATATTCCCTGTTCCAGGACAACACGCATGCATCCACCCCGTCTCTGTGTAGCTCAAAATCGAATGAATCAATCCAACCAAGATCAAATCAACAAGACTACTCGATACAATCCAGACAATGTTCGTGGAACATCATATGGGAAGTACGCTCACCACCAATCTATCCCATACTACCGTAAGTCATTCTGTCAGCCCAGCCAGTCACCAGTTATGTAAACGCAGCTATATTGGGACAGTACCAAGACCCCGCCCAGCCCCCGTGACCCAGCGGCGCCGGTCCCTCACCCTGCACTCCTCATCGAGCAGGTCCAGCACGCCAAGTCGCGTCTCGATCAGGTCGATACATGGCTGGTTATCGTAGAAGTCGATGAAGGTCCACTCGATCTGCTCCTTCACGTACTCCTCCTGCTCCAGTTTAAACACATGCTGCGGAACGCACAGACGGACAAACAAACAAACATGTCACTCGACCCGTCTCTCGGGAGGTTGGCGACAGGTGCGCACCAAACAAGGATAAATGCAAAGGCATACATGGAAACAAGCTAAGTGGAATATGGATAATAAGTAAAAACTAGCAGTCTAGAACTATTGGTTATCATTTTTGCACTATTTCATGCAAAAAGAGCACTGTCAGGGAACACTTACAAAACCAATTGTGCGAAATGCAAATTTCGCTCACAATCTTTAAGTCAACACTTCGGCACTGTATTGTTACCAATTGATATCATGATATTAATCTTGATCGTGATTGGTATTCATATCCTCCAATCATCATGTTCAAATCAATTGCCGGGAGGTCGAGCAGAGATTAAACCTCCATAAATAACACTACACGCTACATATCCTCAACCATGCACGGCTGAACCAGTGACAATCACTAGGTATCTTAAAGGGACATAATGACCTTTTATTTTGTTAGCAACAATTTATTTGGCTATCGTTATGGTATTAAAATGATGTGATCTAAATTTAAGAATAAACAAAATCCTTAATTCAAAGTTGGAAGTTTGGGAAATTCATGAATGGTATTTTCCCTCCACTATTGGAAAGCGACACATTTGAAAAAGCGACACAACATAAAAAAGCGGCACAACACGCTTTTGTATCAATCCAATTACGAACCCATCTGTTCAACATCGGAGGGGCGGGTACCGGCTGCGCCCGGGGCGATCCCGCCGCCCCCTGTTACAGTTTAAGTTTTATCTTTTCTTTGGAGAAGCGCTATAATTTAAGCGAAAATTCGGCTTTGCGCTCATCCTCAATACTCCTGTATCTACTTAAATGTGCCATATGAAAGGAAAATAAATGATGATGATGATGAACGTTGTTGAATGGGCACTTCGAAACAAATCGCCGACACTAAATAGGTAGCCGTCGACGTGCATTGATGAGCTTCGATTGAATTATCAGGGTTTTTTTCTCAATGGTTGTTAATTGTAAAAGATGGGCGGGTATATAATCACAACAAGCAGAACGCAAAATATATTTTCCACACCATTGCGTAAAAAAGCAAAACGGAAAATGCCCGGAGTTTGATGGAAACCGAAAAGTACTTGGCAAGAACCGGTCGTTAAAAGTGTGGAACGGTTATCAAGATTCACTTGAAGTATCTCTCGGATGGAATTTTCATATGCAAAATGCGATGAATTTACATCATATTTTGGCCTCGTCTGTCGATTTCAAGTGCTAACTCCATTTCTGTGGGAAAAGGGCATTATTTCCCTTTAAAGGCAATGTTTCACCTTTCTGAAAGTTGTCAAATATACGCTGGTTGCAGTCGAAAATATGAAGTGCTGCTGAAAACGACGGTGATATTTTTCTCTCTCGAAAAGTCACTTAACTTTATATAAATTAAGTTTTTTTTTGTTAATTTGGGATGATGGCGTCTTTATTGAGCTATACAGAGCTATAGAGAACACCTTTACGCTGCCCAAATATGGCACAATCGTTTCAGACAATTCTGGCGACTTAAATGCAAACATTGTGGAACTGTGTCTTCTCCCGCACAGAACAAAATGACGAGTGCGAGGCATTGCGATAGCTCAATATTCATTTTAAATACAATCAATCCATAACTGAGACTTCAACGGTTTAAACAACGCGAAAAACTTCAACTTAGACTGCTGCAGCCTATCGCGTTAGCCATTGTTTACATCGTACTCGCCAAGGTTCGAGAAATACAGGTCGTCTGACTTCCACAGTATCCTGAAATTGTTTTCTGCAAGAGTGTGATGAATGCTGAGAGGACGTCACTATTCCAGAAGAAGGTGGATATTGAGGTTAAAATTTGTATGATAATAACCCAACAATCGATGCTTCGGGCAGTCAGTTTGCTGTAAATGTTAAAAAAAATGCTGTTCCTATAATTGAAAACAAAGCGAGTGTTAAAAGCGTGACAATATCATGAACATCATGTGCATTGTACATACATCGGTAATGTCCTATGTTCCAGATGGCGTCTATTGAAGGCTGCCTCCTGCATTCCTGCGTCCTAGATCATGTTTTTGTTTACTTTAATACTATTTAGCTCGATCGCTAGTGACCTCGTTTCGTTGGCAAGTGACGTGACAAACAAGTTCATTTGGGTGTGGCTTTCCACTCATATTTTTTTTTAAATTCAGGACACTGGACTTCCGGGACCAACAATCTTGAAGTGGCTGTCAGCCAATCAGCGGCGGCACTAGCCTAGCCCCCATTTGGCAAATTGGAAATTCAATTGCTTAAAAACGGATAAGATTTTGGGGAAATGACCTCAATAATTTAGACATTTCAATAACGGCCAAAGCCAATGGCTACCTCAGTTCAAAACCACTACAAAGGTGAAACATTCCCTTTAACCTGCAAGCAGACATCGCCAGCGTTAACCACCTACCTGATTGAACTGCTGCTGCAGCTTCTCATTCGCATAATTGATGCAGAACTGCTCGAAGCTGTTGGTCTCGAACGTCTCGAAGCCGTAGATGTCGAGAACACCTATGAACCGATGCACCTTTACTCGTGTCTCCAGACTCTTGTTGATGCGTGAGACGATGTGGGTGAACACCTGGGCGTAGATGTGCTTGGCCAGCGCGTCCCGGGAAGAGACGGCCTGCGGGCAGACACACGGAAGGGTGACGTCACTCGCCGTACCGTGACGTCACTAGACAAATGCTGAGTCAAAAACTTTAACTTTCCAAAATCCATGAACGTCCATCCATGAACGTTGGGTGGGTAGAACGTCCTGATTAGTTTGGACGTTCAGCGACGCTATGACCTCATGACATCATGAACAGAAGAGGTCAGCATTACCTCTGCTGTTATACCAATCTCCCCCACCGATCAAACCGCCCGCAGCCTGCCCACCCGCCGGACGCCAGGCCCGCCTCTGCGCTTGGCAGCCCGGACCCAGACAGGCCTCTGACTCACCTGCCTGAGGTTCATGCTCTTGGTGAACGTCTCGCGCATGGAGACAATCTTCCTCTTGCAGAGCCAGTGGCGGATCTGCTCGTGGTCGACGTTCAGTAGCCGCGCTACGATTGGAAGACACTTGTCGCCCTTCTGTGGAAAGGAGAGGGCCGGGCAAAGGCGTCCGTTGATTGGAAGACACTTACCGCCCTTCTGTGCGGGGGAGGACTAAGCACAGGCGTCAGTCGCTGGTTGCATGAATGCCATTAGATAGTGTTGTGAGGCTCGACTGATGTTGGCGGGTGTTGTCGGGCGTTGTCGGGTGTTGACGGGTGTTGACGGGTGTTGTCGGGTGTTGTTGGGTGTTGTCGGGTGTTGTCGGGCGTTGTCGGGTGTTGTCGGGTGTTGTCGGGTGTTGTCGGGTGTTGTCGGGTGTTGTCGGGTGTTGTCTGGTGTTGACGGGTGTTGACGGGTGTTGTCGGGTGTTGTCGGGTGTTGTCGGGTGTTGTCGGGTGTTGTCGGGTGTTGTCGGGTGTTGGAGGGTGTCGACTGATGTTGGCGGGTGTGGTTAAAACCAGTGAGAGGTAAGAAAGACGGTGAGATCGGGAGAAAATACGGCCGTCGGGTTGTTACATGAGACGAGACAAAAGCTTTTGAATTGAGAGACAAGTGAATCGACCACTCTGCAAAATAACAGTTTGTCATTTACTCCATAATGCCCATCTTATGCTGGCACGAAATTACTAGTAACGCCACCAGTTCAACCGTCTCTCACAACATAACACCTTTCTCCTCAACAGGTGACATAAGCTACGTTCTCCCACCATATTAACAGACGACAGGCTCCTCGCAAAACACTGAACACCCTCGATCTCAAGGTGAAAAAGACACAAACTTGGTGTGCAAAGTGACGGAACTTCTGTGAACACATGCTACCAATAACAGCACACACCCAGTATTGATCTATCGAAGTCCACCCGAACTGCGGCCGTCCTCAAAAGCTTTGGATTGACAGACACATTATGTGCATTGTTTTTCGTAACACATGAATACAAAACCTGCAATCATCAAGCAAGTTTGTGCCTTTTTTCTCCGCCTCCCAATCCGACGGGCCGTTTTAGTGCCTACCGACGCACCCCACGTCTGTCTCCCGCCATTGTTATCGTCCCTACAGATACTGACTGCAGACCTCCTATATCTGGACAGTGGACATTCTCTATCCTCTCTACCGACACACTGCAGGCCTCCCCGGACATCCCCTACCGACACACTGCAGGCCTTCCCGGACATTCCCTATCGTCCATACCGACACACTGCAGGCCTCCTCCCCGCCGTACCGACACACTGCAGGCCTCCCCGGACATCCCCTACCGACACACTGCAGGCCTTCCCGGACATTCCCTATCGTCCATACCGACACACTGCAGGCCTCCTCCCCGCCGTACCGACACACTGCAGGCCTCCTCCCCGCCGTACCGACACACTGCAGACCTCCTCCCCCCCGTACCGACACACTGCAGGACTCCTCCCCGCCGTACCGACACACTGCAGGCCTCCTCCCCGCCGTACCGACACACTGCAGGCCTCCTCCCCGCCGTACCGACACACTGCAGACCTCCTCCCCGCCGTACCGGCACACTGCAGGCCTCCTCCCCGCCGTACCGACACACTGCAGACCTCCTCCCCGCCGTACCGGCACACTGCAGGCCTCCTCCCCGCCGTACCGACACACTGCAGGCCTCCTCCCCGCCGTACCGACACACTGCAGACCTCCTCCCCGCCGTACCGGCACACTGCAGGCCTCCTCCCCGCCGTACCGACACACTGCAGGCCTCCTCCCCGCCGTACCGACACACTGCAGACCTCCTCCCCGCCGTACCGGCACACTGCAGGCCTCCTCCCCGCCGTACCGACACACTGCAGGCCTCCTCCCCGCCGTACCGACACACTGCAGGCCTCCTCCCCGCCGTACCGACACACTGCAGGCCTCCCCGGACATCCCCTACCGACACACTGTAGGCCTCCTCCCCGCCGTACCGACACACTGCAGGCCTCCTCCCCGCCGTACCGACACACTGCAGACCTCCTCCCCGCCGTACCGGCACACTGCAGGCCTCCTCCCCGCCGTACCGACACACTGCAGACCTCCTCCCCGCCGTACCGGCACACTGCAGACCTCCCCGGACATCCCCTACCGACACACTGCAGACCTCCTCCCCGCCGTACCGACACACTGCAGGCCTCCTCCCCGCCGTACCGACACACTGCAGGCCTCCTCCCCGCCGTACCGACACACTGCAGACCTCCTCCCCGCCGTACCGGCACACTGCAGGCCTCCTCCCCGCCGTACCGACACACTGCAGACCTCCTCCCCGCCGTACCGGCACACTGCAGACCTCCCCGGACATCCCCTACCGACACACTGCAGACCTCCTCCCCGCCGTACCGACACACTGCAGGCCTCCTCCCCGCCGTACCGACACACTGCAGGCCTCCTCCCCGCCGTACCGACACACTGCAGGCCTCCTCCCCGCCGTACCGACACACTGCAGGCCTCCTCCCCGCCGTACCGACACACTGCAGGCCTCCTCCCCGCTGTACCGACACACTGCAGGCCTCCTCCCCGCCGTACCTACACACTGCAGGCCTCCTCCCCGCCGTACCGACACACTGTAGACCTCCTCCCCGCCGTACCGACACACTGCAGACCTCCTCCCCGCCGTACCGACACACTGCAGGCCTCCTCCCCGCCGTACCGACACACTGCAGGCCTCCTCCCCGCCGTACCGACACACTGCAGACCTCCTCCCCGCCGTACCGACACACTGCAGGCCTCCTCCCCGCCGTACCGACACACTGCAGGCCTCCTCCCCGCCGTACCGACACACTGCAGGACTCCTCCCCGCCGTACCGACACACTGCAGGCCTCCTCCCCGCCGTACCGACACACTGCAGACCTCCTCCCCGCCGTACCGACACACTGCAGACCTCCTCCCCGCCGTACCGACACACTGCAGGCCTCCTCCCCGCCGTACCGACACACTGCAGGCCTCCTCCCCGCCGTACCGACACACTGCAGGCCTCCCCGGACATCCCCTACCGACACACTGTAGGCCTCCTCCCCGCCGTACCGACACACTGCAGGCCTCCTCCCCGCCGTACCGACACACTGCAGACCTCCTCCCCGCCGTACCGGCACACTGCAGACCTCCCCGGACATCCCCTACCGACACACTGCAGACCTCCTCCCCGCCGTACCGACACACTGCAGGCCTCCTCCCCGCCGTACCGACACACTGCAGGCCTCCTCCCCGCCGTACCGACACACTGCAGGCCTCCTCCCCGCCGTACCGACACACTGCAGGCCTCCTCCCCGCCGTACCGACACACTGCAGGCCTCCCCGGACATCCCCTACCGACACACTGTAGGCCTCCTCCCCGCCGTACCGACACACTGCAGGCCTCCTCCCCGCCGTACCGACACACTGCAGACCTCCTCCCCGCCGTACCGGCACACTGCAGACCTCCCCGGACATCCCCTACCGACACACTGCAGGCCTCCTCCCCGCCGTACCGACACACTGCAGGCCTCCTCCCCGCCGTACCGACACACTGCAGGCCTCCTCCCCGCCGTACCGACACACTGCAGGCCTCCTCCCCGCCGTGCCGACACACTGCAGACCTCCTCCCCGCCGTACCGACACACTGCAGACCTCCTCCCCGCCGTACCGACACACTGCAGGCCTCCTCCCCGCCGTACCGACACACTGCAGGCCTCCTCCCCGCCGTACCGACACACTGCAGGCCTCCTCCCCGCCGTACCGACACACTGCAGACCTCCTCCCCGCCGTACCGACACACTGCAGGCCTCCTCCCCGCCGTGCCGACACACTGCAGGCCTCCTCCCCGCCGTACCGACACACTGCAGCCCTCCTCCCCGCCGTACCGACACACTGTAGACCTCCTCCCCGCCGTACCGACACACTGCAGGCCTCCTCCCCGCCGTACCGACACACTGCAGCCCTCCTCCCCGCCGTACCGACACACTGCAGGCCTCCTCCCCGCCGTACCGACACACTGCAGGCCTCCTCCCCGCCGTACCGACACACTGCAGACCTCCTCCCCGCCGTACCGACACACTGCAGCCCTCCTCCCCGCCGTACCGACACACTGCAGACCTCCTCCCCGCCGTACCGACACACTGCAGGCCTCCTCCCCGCCGTACCGACACACTGCAGGCCTCCTCCCCGCCGTACCTACACACTGCAGGCCTCCTCCCCGCCGTACCGACACACTGCAGGCCTCCTCCCCGCCGTACCGACACACTGCAGACCTCCTCCCCGCCGTACCTACACACTGCAGGCCTCCTCCCCGCCGTACCGACACACTGCAGACCTCCTCCCCGCCGTACCGACACACTGCAGCCCTCCTCCCCGCCGTACCGACACACTGCAGGCCTCCTCCCCGCCGTGCCGACACACTGCAGGCCTCCTCCCCGCCGTACCGACACACTGCAGCCCTCCTCCCCGCCGTACCGACACACTGCAGACCTCCTCCCCGCCGTATCGACACACTGCAGGCCTCCTCCCCGCCGTACCGACACACTGCAGGCCTCCTCCCCGCCGTACCGACACACTGCAGGCCTCCTCCCCGCCGTACCGACACACTGCAGGCCTCCCCGGACATCCCCTACCGACACACTGTAGGCCTCCTCCTCGCCGTACCGACACACTGCAGGCCTCCCCGGACATCCCCTACCGACACACTGCAGGCCTCCTCCCCGCCGTACCGACACACTGCAGACCTCCCCGGACATCCCCTACCGACACACTGCAGGCCTCCTCCCCGCCGTACCGACACACTGCAGGCCTCCTCCCCGCCGTACCGACACACTGCAGACCTCCTCCCCGCCGTACCGACACACTGCAGACCTCCTCCCCGCCGTACCGACACACTGCAGGCCTCTTCCCCGCCGTACCGACACACTGCAGGCCTCCTCCCCGCCGTACCGACACACTGCAGGCCTCCTCCCCGCCGTACCGACACACTGCAGGCCTCCTCCCCGCCGTACCGACACACTGCAGGCCTCCTCCCCGCCGTACCGACACACTGTAGACCTCCTCCCCGCCGTACCGACACACTGCAGACCTCCTCCCCGCCGTACCGACACACTGCAGCCCTCCTCCCCGCCGTACCGACACACTGCAGGCCTCCTCCCCGCCGTACCGACACACTGTAGACTTCCTCCCCGCCGTACCGACACACTGCAGGCCTCCTCCCCGCCGTACCGACACACTGCAGGCCTCCTCCCCGCCGTACCGACACACTGTAGACCTCCTCCCCGCCGTACCGACACACTGCAGGCCTCCTCCCCGCCGTACCGACACACTGCAGGCCTCCTCCCCGCCGTACCGACACACTGCAGGCCTCCTCCCCGCCGTACCGACACACTGCAGGCCTCCTCCCCGCCGTACCTACACACTGCAGGCCTCCTCCCCGCCGTACCGACACACTGTAGACCTCCTCCCCGCCGTACCGACACACTGCAGACCTCCTCCCCGCCGTACCGACACACTGCAGCCCTCCTCCCCGCCGTACCGACACACTGCAGGCCTCCTCCCCGCCGTGCCGACACAATGCAGGCCTCCTCCCCGCTGTACCGACACACTGCAGGCCTCCTCCCCGCCGTACCGACACACTGCAGGCCTCCTCCCCGCCGTACCGACACACTGTAGACCTCCTCCCCGCCGTACCGACACACTGCAGCCCTCCTCCCCGCCGTACCGACACACTGCAGACCTCCTCCCCGCCGTACCGACACATTGCAGGCCTCCTCCCCGCCGTACCGACACACTGCAGGCCTCCTCCCCGCCGTACCGACACACTGTAGACCTCCTCCCCGCCGTACCGACACACTGCAGACCTCCTCCCCGCCGTACCGACACATTGCAGGCCTCCTCCCCGCCGTACCGACACACTGCAGGCCTCCTCCCCGCCGTACCGACACACTGCAGGCCTCCCCGGACATCCCCTACCGACACACTGCAGGCCTCCTCCCCGCCGTACCGACACACTGCAGGCCTCCTCCCCGCCGTACCGACACACTGCAGGCCTCCTCCCCGCCGTACCGACACACTGCAGGCCTCCTCCCCGCCGTGCCGACACACTGCAGGCCTCCTCCCCGCCGTACCGACACACTGCAGACCTCCTCCCCGCCGTACCGACACACTGCAGCCCTCCTCCCCGCCGTACCGACACACTGCAGGCCTCCTCCCCGCCGTGCCGACACACTGCAGGCCTCCTCCCCGCCGTACCGACACACTGCAGGCCTCCTCCCCGCCGTACCGACACACTGCAGGCCTCCTCCCCGTCGTGCCGACACACTGCAGGCCTCCTCCCCGCCGTACCGACACACTGCAGACCTCCTCCCCGCCGTACCGACACACTGCAGCCCTCCTCCCCGCCGTACCGACACACTGCAGGCCTCCTCCCCGCCGTGCCGACACACTGCAGGCCTCCTCCCCGCCGTGCCGACACACTGCAGACCTCCTCCCCGCCGTACCGACACACTGCAGACCTCCTCCCCGCCGTACCGACACACTGCAGACCTCCTCCCCGCCGTACCGACACACTGCAGGCCTCCTCCCCGCCGTGCCGACACACTGCAGGCCTCCTCCCCGCCGTACCGACACACTGCAGACCTCCTCCCCGCCGTACCGACACACTGCAGCCCTCCTCCCCGCCGTACCGACACACTGCAGGCCTCCTCCCCGCCGTGCCGACACACTGCAGGCCTCCTCCCCGCCGTACCGACACACTGCAGGCCTCCTCCCCGCCGTACCGACACACTGCAGGCCTCCTCCCCGCCGTGCCGACACACTGCAGGCCTCCTCCCCGCCGTACCGACACATTGCAGACCTCCTCCCCGCCGTACCGACACACTGCAGGCCTCCTCCCCGCCGTACCGACACACTGCAGGCCTCCTCCCCGCCGTACCGACACACTGCAGGCCTCCTCCCCGCCGTACCGACACACTGTAGACCTCCTCCCCGCCGTACCGACACACTGCAGGCCTCCTCCCCGCCGTACCTACACACTGCAGGCCTCCTCCCCGCCGTACCGACACACTGCAGGCCTCCTCCCCGCCGTACCGACACACTGTAGACCTCCTCCCCGCCGTACCGACACACTGCAGGCCTCCTCCCCGCCGTACCGACACACTGCAGGCCTCCTCCCCGCCGTACCGACACACTGCAGACCTCCTCCCCGCCGTACCGACACACTGCAGGCCTCCTCCCCGCCGTACCGACACACTGCAGGCCTCCTCCCCGCCGTACCGACACACTGCAGACCTCCTCCCCGCCGTACCGACACACTGTAGACCTCCTCCCCGCCGTACCGACACACTGCAGGCCTCCTCCCCGCCGGCCATCTCCTCTCGGAACTCGACGTTGCCCAGGTGCAGCACGGCGGCCAGGGTGCGGAACAGGCCCGTCTGGCCGCGCCGCTCCAGCCCGAGCAGGGACAGCGCCTCCTGGGTCTGCTCGAAACACCGCGCATCGTCCACGCCGGCGATCGTCGGCGAGCCGCCCTGGTTCAGGTAGAAATACTCGTCCTGTTGGCCTGTGTAGGAGGAGAGGTGTCAGTCTTGTCTGCTGTTGGCAATTGAGAGCATTGACGACGTTTGTGCGCGTGTGTGTGTGTGTGGGGGGGGGGGGGGGGGGGGCGAAGGCGCACCAACTGTGTCTCATAGACCGTGAGTAATTTGAGCAATAACATAAGTCGGCTTTTGAGTGGAAAACACCCAACGCAAAGCAGCAACCTTTTGATTGGTAGAAGCCTGCTGTAAGTTTGTAGAAGCCAAACTGATGCCCTTGGTTTTGAGGCTGGCAACAATATCCAGGTGTAGCGACCATACAGCTCCGATTCGTGATACTTCTAAATAAAACCTGCGGCTCGTTCTGGTCTTATTAAGTCTGTTCTGCCACACGGGTAGCTAGCCGTCCTTACCGAGCTCGAACTCATGGAACTCCTCGCGGTCGGAGACGCTGCACAGCTGGTAGAAGATGTGGTAGTTGCGCTCGTCAGCCGCCTGGAACACCACCCGAGACTTCTCCAGCAGGTACGTCCGCATGTTGGCCGCAGAGATGTGGTACGACTTGTTGAAGTCGATCTCAATGAACTTGCCTGCCGAACGTCGACTTGGTAAGTTGTGATGACGAGGGCGATAAGCAGCAGCATGGTGTGTGTGTTATTAGGGACAGCTGCACCTCGGAGCAGTATGTGCGCATGCGCAGCTAAACTTCCCAGTGTGGGATGCGCTATGATTACCTCGGACAAGGGAAAGGGCAAACAACGACATGGCTGGAGAATGACACGCTATCAGCCCCCATTGTGCACAATATTCAATACTGATGATAGGCATTTAAGCTAGGAATCAAACTAAAAATGGTTCTGTGGCTAGAAAATGCTAGTCCCGTCCCGTCCCGTCCCGTCCCGTCCCGTCTCGTCCCGTCCCGTCCCGTCCCGTTCCGTTCCGTTCCGTTCCGTTCCGTTCCGTTCCGTTCCGTTCCGTTCCGTTCCGTTCCGTTCCGTTCCGTTCCGTTCCGTTCCGTTCCGTTCCGTTCCGTTCCGTTCCGTTCCGTTCCGTTCCGTCCCGTCCCGTCCCGTCCCGTCCCGTCTTGCCCACCCCTCTCCACTCCTTCCCGGCCCTCTCACCGAATCGGCTGCTGTTGTCGTTTCGGATGGTCTTTGCGTTTCCGATCGCCTCCATGATGGGGTTGCTGGCCAGCACCTTCTTCTCGATCTGCGTCTCCTGTTCTGCCGACCCGCCGACCGTGGCGAAGTAGCGCATCGCGTACTTGGCCGACACCGTCTTACCGGCGCCCGACTCTCCCGACACGATGATGGCCTGGTTTGTGTTCACTCTGCCGGGGAGGAGCCGGGGTCAGACATGTGTTACCGCTGGGTTACAGGTCGCAAGGTGCAGACACAGTGGCGGTGGTTTATGGGCCTGGTTTCTGCCGCCAGATACACGCTCGTCAAAAAAGTGCAGTTCGTGAATTTTTTCAACTTCATTCATTTTATGGATCAAACGATTCTATCAATCATCGTCAACGCCAATGACCATCGCTCTGGCCACAGCTGTCGATGTTTATAACGCCGTTAGAAGTTATAAGTAAGCTAGAAGTCCCCCCCCCTCCCTCCCGTTACGGAAAGGATTGCCGTTCAAGTCCGGACTGACCTCTCCATCTTGGTGTAGGCCTCCTCTGCTACAGCGAAGATGTGCGGGTCCAGGTCTCCCATGGCCTTGCCGCGGTACGCCCAGATGGTCTCCGAGCCGTAGATGGGCAGCTCCTCGTACGGGTTGATCGCCACCAGGACAATACCTGGCGACGGAGCAGAACGGAGGTGTGAGCGGGACGGTCGGCACTCAGCAGGGGGCAGTGGGAGGTGTGAGCGGGACGGTCGGCACTCAGCAGGGGGCAGTGGGAGGTGTGAGTGGGACGGTCGGCACTCAGCGGGGGCAGTGGGAGGTGTGAGCGGGACGGTCGGCACTCAGCGGGGGCAGCGGGAGGTGTGAGCGGGACGGTCGGCACTCAGCGGGGGCAGTGGGAGGTGTGAGCGGGACGGTCGGCACTCAGCGGGGGCAGCGGGAGGTGTGAGCGGGACGGTCGGCACTCAGCGGGGGCAGCGGGAGGTGTGAGCGGGACGGTCGGCACTCAGCGGGGGCAGCGGGAGGTGTGAGCGGGACGGTCGGCACTCAGCAGGGGGCAGCGGGAGGTGTGAGCGGGACGGTCGGAACTCAGCAGGGGGCAGTGGGAGGTGTGAGCGGGACGGTCGGCACTCAGCAGGGGGCAGCGGGAGGTGTGAGCGGGACGGTCGGCACTCAGCGGGGGCAGCGGGAGGTGTGAGCGGGACGGTCGGCACTCAGCAGGGGGCAGCGGGAGGTGTGAGCGGGACGGTCGGCACTCAGCAGGGGGCAGTGGGAGGTGTGAGCGGGACGGTCGGCACTCAGCAGGGGGCAGCGGGAGGTGTGAGCGGGACGGTCGGCACTCAGCGGGGGCAGTGGGAGGTGTGAGCGGGACGGTCGGCACTCAGCGGGGGGCAGTGGGAGGTGTGAGCGGGACGGTCGGCACTCAGCAGGGGGCAGTGGGAGGTGTGAGCGGGACGGTCGGCACTCAGCGGGGGGCAGTGGGAGGTGTGAGCGGGACGGTCGGCACTCAGCAGGGGGCAGCAGGAGGTGTGAGCGGGACGGTCGGCACTCAGCAGGGGGCAGCGGGAGGTGTGTAACGGAGACAGGTGAGCAGAGGTGGCGGGAGGTGTACAATGAACATGGTAAAACAGCCACAGCCACGGACACATGGCGCAGTCGTCAGTAGCAGGCCGTTAGTGAGAGCGAATACAAGTGTGGAGACGCTATAGGCAGACATTTCAACACTCAACGACAGGCTGGTTTGGTTGTTTATTTGGTTTTAAGGGCGTGACGACTGCATGGTCATTTTGCGCCCAACGACAGGGAACTCCTCGTAAAATGGCGATGAAAATTGTTCTCATCGTTCTCAGCGAGTGATGACGTTCTAGAGTAGGGTTTACAATCTTGTAACTATCTGAACTCATGCCACTAATTGCGCACATAAAGATAACATCCAGCGAGGTTAAAGTTCAGCCAGGTTTATTACAACTACAGACAATATCACTGGGGTCACACATGAGCCGCGTACAAGTATTTTGCAGCCCTGCCGTCAAAGCACGACCTTTTATTATCCTAATGCTGAGACTAACGATGGGACGGCTCAGCGCCTTGTGAACACAGGCATATTTAGGGTGAAATATGATCAAACAGAACGGCTTAATTGCTTTCCCTCAGTTCAAATAGCGGTTGGTACGGGCGCAAGTATGCTTATTATGGTCAATATTTTCGCATTGCAAAGCTTGTGGTTGGTTTTATTTCGGAAATAATTAAACTAGAGGATACAGACGTCCAATTGCGAGCGCTTTCGTTGCCGCATGGTTCGGTATATTGCTTTGAACATGAGTCCTTTCATAAGGTTTATCAATAAATATAGCTAAGATATGATGTCGATCACACGATGAAGTTGCCTGCGGGAGTTACATAAACAATATAAAGGGTATACCCTCATACCATAGTCATCACCATACATATGCACAATCATATGCACCGATTGAGTACGGTCAGCAGCCACTGACAATGAAACGCGCCGACCACATTGCAGCACCATTTACTGCACACATGCCGCCTTCCAATACAGATGGCATGCGTCCGTTATCATACCTCACATCCCCCCCCCCCTCCCTCCCAGGTACCTATCTGCCGACATTGGGCACCGTGCCACTGTGTAGTGTTCCGATATCTCGTCACAGAGTCACCCTATGTACACAGCGTGACCCGCGGCGTCTGCGCCAGCACGCCCTCCCCCCGTCTGCGCCAACACGCCCACACCTCTGACATGACTCATTGGTGAGTGACAACGCTGAGGTGTCGGGGAGGGCTCCGAAACGGCCATGTGTGGCATTCGAACAGATAATTGGGCGAGATGATGCAGCTGCATCGCGGATATAACTGACAGGAATAGCTATTCGCTGAATGAATGCATGTGTGGTGTAGCCAGGTCAGGGTTACTCAACCATGTGCAAGCAAAGTTCATACAATGATTTGGACACCATTGCAACAAAGTTCGACCAATGTGTAGATTTTCTCGGTATCCAGTGGCACCTGTCAGCTGAGCGAACAAGTTCACAGATACACTGCAGCGCGAACTGCGAGAATTCCAGCCGGGACCTACCACTGTAATCGCATATGTCTGAAAAATCCCTTCACCTACAGCTACCTTGCAGCGGCAGCTGTGTTACAGTGTGCCAGTAACACACTGGGCGGGCGGTTCCCATTGGGTTCCGCGGTTCCCATTGGGTTCCGCGGTTCCCTCCCAGCCCCGTGACGATCTCCGCGAGACACACAGTGAGTGAGTCAGCTGGTTCCACGCGTGACGTTCAATATGCGTGGCCTCATGTGGGGTTGATTGAATGAGTTGAGTGGTAGGAGAAAACCGGACACGATCCCGCACGAGGGATGGCTTGGTCAAAACCGCATGGGTTGGTCAAACCCTGACCAAGAGTTGGCCTTGGTCAGCGTTTTATGTAAAAACTAAACATCACCCAAACGTAGGATCAACTGATCTGCAAAGGTACAGAAACGGTATATCTTTTTGCGAGCGTGATGCCACAGCTATATGTCTTTTGATACCGGGGGGAATCCTTTAATCGGCACGGTCAACGCTCCGTCCGTCCAGCTTACCATAAGCACGTGCTTAGAGTGAATGAAACCCTACCGTATTGCATATGCCAGACCTTATCTGGCAGGGCAAACATCACGCTAGCGGGGGGGGGGGGGGGGGGGGACACCCAGCCACATTCAAATTCAAACAACCCTGAGCCGGTTATCATCCGAGTCTAAATAAAGGTGCACCATGAACTTAGTAGCAAGCATGTCTGAAATGCCAGGCACAGCCCCATGGAAGGGTAGTGATACTTCTGAAATGAATCGTTGGATGTGCCTCACACTAACACGCACGACATCTGAAACATGTGTATACCGTGGAGTGTGATGATATTTGGAGACTTGACCAATCCGATATGCCTCAAGCTGGGTTCGGCGGCGATCCCCCGGTCGGGAAAACTGCACCTCCACTATCCAATCAAACCTTGCTCTCTTTCACAACCACCGACCACGTGGCGGCCCGTTAGGAACAGCAGGTGACCAACAGCAGGCGCATCTTCCGCCGCACACCTCTGAACCCGGCCAGTCCATTACCGCTGGGGTCCAGAATGATCACAGGTGAAAGCCCAATACTCGCCATCAATTTATCACTAATTTGATTCCTTTCTTTGTCGCTTTTCTCTGACCCGTATGTGCCAGGGGTTGTATAAAATGAAGCGGACGATTGCTGATTAATAACAGTCATATATGTAAATGGCTAGCCATCAGCAGCATCAGTAGCGAAAGATCTGACAGCACTGCCCATTATAATGATGAATTACACCATAGACGGGAAATTATAAATCAGAAGCAGACTAGGAACAGTCGTGGAGTTACTTTACAATATAGTGGTTGCAACGACATCACTAGTCGTCCCCGTGCTACTCTGACTAGTGATGTAAGATTCGGAAATTTGCACAATCATGTCCGATCCAAAGTCCGATCCAATATGACAATGTTGACCGAAAAGTGTCCGATGAGTCCAAGAGTCCGAAAATAGTCCAATTTTAAACCATCCTATACATGGCAATTAGTTATATTTTTATCCTATTTCATGTCCACAATTGCCATCAAATCATCTTTGTTTCAATTTCCCATTTAAATACATCAATCATACCACACTTTGTTAGAAAACATCAGCAGATCATCTAATTAACTGCCTGTAATGTGTAAAGACCTGTAAGGTAGGAAAATGCATGAATTGTGATCTATATGCCTTGACCGAAAATTGCCCAAAATATATGTGGCTGACCGACCGAAGTCCAATCCGGAATCGGACTATTTTCGGACGTCCAAAAATTTGGACTCCGAATTACATCACTACTACTGACCGCAGTAAGTGTAAATGGCACCATGATTGGCGAAGCGCACACGCAGGTTGTATAATACAGCCGGCTCGTGCAGGTAGGAGAGACTAGTCAGGTCGTTCTCGCCAATCAGAATGTCGGGGTTCCGCAGCGGCGGCAGGTCAGAGTCGGCCTTCACAGTCAGCTGCCGCTCCTGTCGGAAGGGGGGGGGGGGGGGGTAAAGAGTTAACGGCAGCATAACGGGGACACAACGGGGACACAACGGGGACACAACGGGCCAGCGGGTGGCACAACGGGCCAGCGGGTGGCACAACGTGTCAGTGAGCGGCACGGAGCGAAAACGGGCTATCGGTATCGCGTTTAGAAGAAAAACGACGGGAGCGCCACGCGTCAACCAGGCGTTAAACCGACGGGAGCACCACGCGTTAACCCGCGAGTTACTGGGGGGGGGCTATTTTTTGCCCCCCTCCCGTTATTTTGCAATAACTCCTAAACGAACACCCGTATCGTTATCAAACTTACAGTAACTTCTCTCACATCAATTATACACATGTTGGCAAAATGAAAAATATGAGGCTATGATAGGTCAACCGGGAATGACGTCAGAGTGACGTCATGTTCTTCGGTTTTTGTTGCAAAATAATGGTTTGCGGAAAACGCTGTCAAAGGTACGATATTTGAGATAAACTAAATTGTATTAAGTCAAATTACTGACAATAGACCGGGCTATCAAACTGCTATCTCAGATTTTTGAGTTTTTGTGAAATTCAAAATTTTGAGAAATCCAAAGATTTTTTTTATAAAAAAAAATTCAAGAAAAAATCAGAATTATCCAAAAAACGGAATATATGTGATCGAGACGTATGCGGTGAATATGTGTACCAAATTTAAAGTCGATATCTTTAAAAATGACCCGAGTTATGACCTTTAAATGACAAAAATCGACCACTTCTCACAGCATTACTATGACAAAAAGCGCATTTCCATTTTTGCTTTTTACTTCTATTTATATGGAACAAACAATGTTCTGAGGTAATTTTTCGCGTTCTAGACGAAAAACAAACCCATAAACATGTGTTACAACGCCTAATGACTGTAATCTGCAGTTTGACCTCGTGACCTCGGATGACCTTGACCTGACCCAAGGTCATAAACAGCTTAGAAAGGTACTTAGAAGTGTCAGACACACGAATCATACCGATTTATCAACAGCTTATGCGTTTAATATCGCAATTTTGCGCGACAATGCCATCCATAGAGACCTTTTGACACGGTCAAACATTTTGTACTTGACCTGACCTGTGACGTCATCGGTGACCCCGAGGTCAACAATATTATGTTTCCCTCGATAAATTTCCCAGGGCTATCGAATGCCGTTTGAATTTTTACATTCGGTCCAGTAGTTCCGGAGATCAGAGGGGGGGGGGGGCAAAAAATACCCGCCCCCCCCCCCCCCCCCCCCCCCAGTAAGTCGCGTTATGAAATATACCCCAATAACTCGCGGGTTAACCAGGCGTTAACCACGCGCTAACCAGGCGTTACTGTGGGAAATGGAGAGGAAGCTGAGACGTTCGAGATTTACCAGCGTTGACGAGGGTCGACTGCACTAAACACAGGTGAACACAGGTGAACACAGCCTGGAGTCGTCAGTGAGACAGAGAGGCCCAGCGAATAACATCACGCAATGTTGGAGTATTGGAGTGGGTGATATAAAAGACCAGGGTGCGGAGGGCTACACCTAAGAAACAAGCAACCGTTCCGAACAATGCACAAGAGACTCAACACACATGATGATATTAAAATCGACAACATTCCAGTCCGTCCAGCACATCCTACTCACCTCGCACGAGTCCTCCAGCTCGACGGTGAGCACGTCCTTGACATAGTCCGACTTGATAGTGGCCTCCTTCCACACACAGGAGGCGTCCCGCACCCATACCCGGGCGCCCTGCGGAGACAAAACCACTGTAAATAGACGAGAGACAAACCTTCCACACACAGGAGGCGTCCCGCACCCATACCCGGGCGCCCTGCGGAGACAAAACCACTGTAAATAGACGAGAGACAAACCTTCCACACACATGAGGCGTCCCGCACCCATACCCGGGCGCCCTGCGGAGACAAAACCACTGTAAATAGACGAGAGACAAACCTTCCACACACAGGAGGCGTCCCGCACCCATACCCGGGCGCCCTGCGGAGACAAAACCACTGTAAATAGCCGCACCCATACCCAGGCACCCTGCGGAGACAAAACCACTGCAAATAGACGAGAGACAAACCTTCCACACACATGAGGCGTCCCGCACCCATACCCGGGCGCCCTGCGGAGACAAAACCACTGTAAATAGACGAGAGACAAACCTTCCACACACAGGAGGCGTCCCGCACCCATACCCGGGCGCCCTGCGGAGACAAAACCACTGTAAATAGACGAGAGACAAACCTTCCACACACAGGAGGCGTCCCGCACCCATACCCGGGCGCCCTGCGGAGACAAAACCACTGTAAATAGACGAGAGACAAACCTTCCACACACATGAGGCGTCCCGCACCCATACCCGGGCGCCCTGCGGAGACAAAACCACTGTAAATAGACGAGAGACAAACCTTCCACACACATAAGGCGTCTCGCACTCATACCCGGGCGCCCTGCGTTGACAAAACCACTGTAAATAGACGAGAGACAAACCTTCCACACACATGAGGCGTCCCGCACCCATACCCGGGCGCCCTGCGGAGACAAAACCACTGTAAATAGACGAGAGACAAACCTTCCACACACAGGAGGCGTCCCGCACCCATACCCGGGCGCCCTGCGGAGACAAAACCACTGTAAATAGCCGCACCCATACCCAGGCACCCTGCGGAGACAAAACCACTGCAAATAGACGAGAGACAAACCTTCCACACACATGAGGCGTCCCGCACCCATACCCGGGCGCCCTGCGGAGACAAAACCACTGTAAATAGACGAGAGACAAACCTTCCACACACAGGAGGCGTCCCGCACCCATACCCGGGCGCCCTGCGGAGACAAAACCACTGTAAATAGACGAGAGACAAACCTTCCACACACAGGAGGCGTCCCGCACCCATACCCGGGCGCCCTGCGGAGACAAAACCACTGTAAATAGACGAGAGACAAACCTTCCACACACATGAGGCGTCCCGCACCCATACCCGGGCGCCCTGCGGAGACAAAACCACTGTAAATAGACGAGAGACAAACCTTCCACACACATAAGGCGTCTCGCACTCATACCCGGGCGCCCTGCGTTGACAAAACCACTGTAAATAGACGAGAGACAAACCTTCCACACACATGAGGCGTCCCGCACCCATACCCGGGCGCCCTGCGGAGACAAAACCACTGTAAATAGACGAGAGACAAACCTTCCACACACAGGAGGCGTCCCGCACCCATACCCGGGCGCCCTGCGGAGACAAAATCACTGTGAATAGACGAGAGACAAACCTTCCACACACATGAGGCGTCCCGCACCCATACCCGGGCGCCCTGCGGAGACAAAACCACTGTAAATAGACGAGAGACACACCTTCCACACACAGGAGGCGTCCCGCACCCATACCCGGGCGCCCTGCGGAGACAAACCCACTGTAAATAGACGAGAGACACACCTTCCACACACAGGAGGCGTCCCGCACCCATACCCGGGCGCCCTGCGGAGACAAAACCACTGTAAATAGACGAGAGACAAACCTTCCACACACATGAGGCGTCCCGCACCCATACTCGGGCGCCCTGCGGAGACAAAACCACTGTAAATAGACGAGAGACAAGCCTTCCACACACATGAGACGTCCCGCACCCATACCCGGGCGCCCTGCGGAAACAAAATCACTGTGAATAGACGAGAGACAAACCTTCCACACACATGAGGCGTCCCGCACCCATACCCGGGCGCCCTGCGGAGACAAAACCACTGTAAATAGACGAGAGACACACCTTCCACACACAGGAGGCGTCCCGCACCCATACCCGGGCGCCCTGCGGAGACAAACCCACTGTAAATAGACGAGAGACACACCTTCCACACACAGGAGGCGTCCCGCACCCATACCCGGGCGCCCTGCGGAGACAAAACCACTGTAAATAGACGAGAGACAAACCTTCCACACACATGAGGCGTCCCGCACCCATACCCGGGCGCCCTGCGGAGACAAAACCACTGTAAATAGACGAGAGACAAGCCTTCCACACACATGAGACGTCCCGCACCCATACCCGGGCGCCCTGCGGAGACAAACCCACTGTAAATAGACGAGAGACAAACCTTCCACACACAGGAGGCGTCCCGCACCCATACCCGGGCGCCCTGCGGAGACAAAACCACTGTAAATAGACGAGAGACAAACCTTCCACACACAGGAGGCGTCTCGCACCCATACCCGGGCGCCCTGCGGAGACAAAACCACTGTAAATAGACGAGAGACAAACCTTCCACACACAGGAGGCGTCCCGCACCCATGCCCGGGCGCCCTGCGGAGACAAAACCACTGTAAATAGACGAGAGACAAACCTTCCACACACATGAGGCGTCCCGCACCCATACCCGGGCGCCCTGCGGAGACAACACCACTGTAAATAGACGAGAGACAAACCTTCCACACACACAGGAGGCGTCCCACACCCATACCCGGGCGCCCTGCGGAGACAAAACCACTGTAAATAGACGATAGACAAACCTTCCACACACAGGAGGCGTCCCGCACCCATACCCGGGCGCCCTGCGGAGACAAAACCACTGTAAATAGACGAGAGACAAACTTTCCACACACAGGAGGCGTCCCGCACCCATACCCGGGCGCCCTGCGGAGACACACCCACTGTAAATAGACGAGAGACAAACCTTCCACACACAGGAGGCGTCCCGCACCCATACCCGGGCGCCCTGCGGAGACAAAACCACTGTAAATAGACGAGAGACAAACCTTCCACACACAGGAGGCGTCCCGCACCCATACCCGGGCGCCCTGCGGAGACAAAACCATTGTCGAGCATTTCAGAACGTGGAGTCCAAATGGCCAGACCGATTGTGACACGGGTGGCACCGTTCGATGCGGCAAAACGACGCACAGATGCCGGTGCCAATCGCGGGTCGGACGGTCGGTGCCACGTGCCACCAAGTGGACCTCTGAAGAAGAAAAACGTGCGGAGCTCTACAAGTCGCACGGAGGGTGACACCGACCCCATACTTACAGGTCAGCTGCACGCCACTCCGGTCCATCCGCTTTCGGGGGGGGGGGCGACCCCGAGGGGTGCAACTTGCACCCCCTAGGGGAGTAAAACTGTATTCATGTGGGGTCCTCTGATTGTGGGAATTTTAAAGCCAGCGACACCAAATTTGGTGCACCGATAGAGCTCGACGAGGGCTTCCTAGCCCCGTATCACTCGGGGTGCTGGGGTACAGGATGCACATGCAGTGCACGAGCAAGCGGTTTACACCCCTTTTACGGCACGGAGGCTGAGGCTCGCCAGAGACCCAAAGTTCGGCGAGATAATCGGCCTCGATTGTGCATTGACATACGAGTCTAATACGCGATCCGTATGACACATGTAATTCGAGGCATTGCGGTGGGCCGGAGGGGTGCATCTGGCACGTGCAGAGGGTCCCCGTGGTGCACCCCTCTGCTATTCCCGGCGAACCACGCCTTATATAGAGCGCTGCAATTCGGCACTCTGGTGCATCAGCACGTACCATGGCCATTTCATTGTTTTTTTTACAGCATTGGGGTCAAGACCTGCACGTGCACAGGGTGCCCCCCCCCCCCCCCCCAGATACCCCCTCTGCCATTGCGACCGAACCACTTCTTCGAGAACGCTGCAATTTGGTATGCCGGCGCATCGGCAGCACCATGCCGATTTAAAGTTTTTTTGGTCATGTTGGGGTCAAGACCTGCACGTTCACGGGGTGCCCCCCCCCCCCCTGGTAGACCCCTCTACCATCGCGTCCGAAGCATGTTTTCCAGGACGCTTCGATTTGATAGGCTGGTGCATTCGCACGCACCATGGCGATTTCAAGCGTTTTGGCCGTGTTGGGCCCAAGGCCTGCACGTGCCCAGGATGCGCCCCTTGCTGCCCCCTTTCCCATTGCGGCTGAACCACTCCTTCCAGAGCGCTCCACTTTGGCACGTTGGTGCATCAGCAAGTGCCATGACCGTAGCACGCGCTTTTGACCGTGTCAATGTCTACACCTGCACTTTCTCAGGCTGTACTTGTTTGCACCTCTGTCCCGTTGTGGTCGAACCACGCCTTGCAGAGCCCTACAACTTGGCATGGCTGTGCATCGGACATCACCTCCTATTTTGGATACCAAGCCAACGCACATCAGCGCTGGCTTGCCTCTAGTAAATATGAAGATCACACGTTGAGACCCCATGGAGTGGGGTATGATTTTACGAAGTTCATTCCGGAAAAGTATTGCATAACAATGAAGTGAACGCCTGATATATCTGATGTTTCACTATGTATTTGATATAATCGCGTATTAGGTGTCATCTTATTAGCAATGTCGTGGGTTGCAATATATGGTCAAAACGTAGCTCAAATAAATCATTTTGAGCACGCTTCGCGTAGAGTTTAAGGCAAATTTAATGTGACGAGTCCAGGGCATATTTTGGCATACTTGCCATAATGAACCTCCGCCTGTCGTAAAAATGTAATGAATGGCCCGTCACGTTACGTCAAAGTCCATTCGGATCACATTCCGCCTCTACACGAGCTGAGCCGAGCCGATGACGTCCCGCCATCATCGCCATTCGGATCACATTCCGCCTCTACACGAGCTGAGCCGAGCCGATGACGTCCCGCCATCATCGCCATTCGGATCACATTCCGCCTCTACACGAGCTGAACCGAGCCGATGACATCCCGCCATCATCGCCATTCGGATCACATTCCGCCTCTACACGAGCTGAGCCGAGCCGATGACGTCCCGCCATCATCGCCATTCGGATCACATTCCGCCTCTACACGAGCTGAGCCGAGCCGATGACGTCCCGCCATCATCGCCATTCGGATCACATTCCGCCTCTACACGAGCTGAGCCGAGCCGATGACGTCCCGCCATCATCGCCATTCGGATCACATTCCGCCTCTACACGAGCTGAACCGAGCCGATGACATCCCGCCATCATCGCCATTCGGATCACATTCCGCCTCTACACGAGCTGAGCCGAGCCGATGACGCCCGCCATCATCATCCATCGACCGGTCAGGCGGCGGCGGCGGCGGCGGCGGCGGCGGCGGCGGCGGCGGCGGCGGCGGCGGCGGTCAGACAGCACGACCCCGGGCACGAGCCCTGGAAACCAGACCAGGCCTCCCGGCTGGCTGGCAAAGGTCACACGGACGCCCCGGGGCTGTCACGGCCCGAGCGGCCACCCACACCTCCCATACCTACGCCTGCCTCCGCCTGCCTCCGCCTGCCTCCGCCTGCCTCCGCCTGCCTCCGCCTGCCTCCGCCTGCCTCCACCTGCCTCCGCCTGCCTACACATGCCTCTGCCTTCATCCGCCTGCCTCCGCCTGCCTCCGCCTGCCTCCGCCTTCCTCCGCCTTCCTCCGCCTGCCTACACCTGCCTACACCTGCCTACACCTGCCTACACCTGCCTACACCTGCCAGCAATCAGCCCTCGCCGCCCATCCGAAAGGTGCCATCAGTGGTAACCGTGTCACCGCACGGAGCAATCCGTCCCACTGGTGGTGGGTGGTACTTAAGGCCGGGTATTTATCCGTCCCTCCAGAGCAGCTCGCCAGCTACCAGCGGCGATGCCGAGGGGGGGGGGGGAAGCCTCCGTCCATCAGCACACAGCGAGAGGTGCCAAGGGGCGGAGAAGCCTTCGTCCATCACCACAGAGGGCAGGGCAGTGCCGGGGGCGGGCAATGATGATGATGATGATGATGATGATGATGATGATGATGATGAATGATGAATGATGAATGATGAATGATGAATGATGAATGATGAATGATGAATGATGAATGATGAATGATGAATGATGAATGATGAATGATGAATGATGAATGATGAATGATGAATGATGAATGATGAATGATGAATGATGAATGATGAATGATGAATGATGAATGATGAATGATGGATGATGATGATGATGATGATGATGATGATGATGATGATGATGATGATGATGATGATGATGATGATGATGATGATGATGATGATGATGATGATGATGATGATGATGATGATGATGATGATGATGATGATGATGATGATGATGATGATGATGATGATGATGATGATTGGTGCTTCAGGGCGCCGCAGCTGACGGCCGGGGAAGCTTCTGTCTGTCGCCATACAACGCGGTGCCAAGGGGCGGAGAAGCCTCCACCCATCCGTCCCCCTAGACAGCAGCCCACCTCATCAACTTGTGACGCCCTGGGGAGATCTCCGGCCCCGTTGTCGACTATTGAGCATGCCGCACATCCCCGCCAGCAGTCCCAGCGCAGCAGCAAACCGCGACACCCTCCTGGCAATCTCATTAGTGGTCTGCGGTCGCCGGGAGCGAATTCACCCACCAACCGCACCGAAGCCACCGCAAATTCAGACTCGACGTCCCGGAATATCGGTGTCGGCGAACGGCGGTCCTGATATTTAGCACCGAGTTGACCGCAGCCCGAAGGTAGTTCGAAGGCAATTCAATAACGTATCAGATGGTGCCCAGCTCCCAGGAGGCACAGTCCGTCGTCTTGAAGAGCCGATCGGCAGTTAACGTCGTGCTGGGCTGTCAGCACGGCCATCGCCAGGCCATCGTCAGGCCATCGTCAGGCCATCGTCCGGCCATCATCGGGCCATCGTCGGGCCATCGTCCGGCCATCATCAGGCCATCGTCCGGCCATCATCAGACCATCGTCAGGCCATCGTCGGGCCATCGTCAGGCCATCGTCAGGCCATCGTCGGGCCATCGTCAGGCCATCGTCAGGCCATCGCCAGGCCATCGTCAGGCCATCGTCGGGCCATCGTCAGGCCATCGTCAGGCCATCGCCAGGCCATCGTCAGGCCATCGTCGGGCCATCGTCAGGCCATCGTCAGGCCATCGCCAGGCCATCGCCAGGCCATCGTCCGGCCATCGTCCGGCCATCACCAGGGTCGGCATCATGATTACATCATCGGCGTTCCCATCAGAGACAATGTCCATAACAAGTATGCTCCAAGAGAAGACATCGCTGGCATCGCTGGCGATCACAGTCACGTTATTTAATCGCCAGCCAGACACCATTTCATTGACATCAACATTAATTTAATTTCAACATTGCATTCATTGACATGCCTTCCATTACACCAACATACAGCCACCCACTCTTCCATCACACCGCCACTCCAACACAACAACAGTGTTCTCCCACGCGTCATCATTACATACAGCCACCCACTCTTCCATCACACCACCACTCCAACACAACAACAGTGTTCTCCCACGCGTCATCATTACATACAGCCACCCACTCTTCCATCACACCACCACTCCAACACAACAACAGTGTTCTCCCACGCGTCATCATTACATACAGCCACCCACTCTTCCATCACACCACCACTCCAACACAACAACAGTGTTCTCCCACGCGTCATCATTACATACAGCCACCCACTCTTCCATCACACCGCCACTCCAACACAACAACAGTGTTCTCCCACGCGTCATCATTACATACAGCCACCCACTCTTCCATCACACCACCACTCCAACACAACAACAGTGTTCTCCCACGCGTCATCATTACATACAGCCACCCACTCTTCCATCACACCACCACTCCAACACAACAACAGTGTTCTCCCACGCGTCATCATTACATACAGCCACCCACTCTTCCATCACACCACCACTCCAACACAACAACAGTGTTCTCCCACGCGTCATCATTACATACAGCCACCCACTCTTCCATCACACCACCACTCCAACACAACAACAGTGTTCTCCCACGCGTCATCATTACATACAGCCACCCACTCTTCCATCACACCACCACTCCAACACAACAACAGTGTTCTCCCACGCGTCATCATTACATACAGCCACCCACTCTTCCATCACGCCACCACTCCAACACAACAACAGTGTTCTCCCACGCGTCATCATTACATACAGCCACCCACTCTTCCATCACACCGCCACTCCAACACAACAACAGTGTTCTCCCACGCGTCATCATTACATACAGCCACCCACTCTTCCATCACACCACCACTCCAACACAACAACAGTGTTCTCCCACGCGTCATCATTACATACAGCCACCCACTCTTCCATCACACCACCACTCCAACACAACAACAGTGTTCTCCCACGCGTCATCATTACATACAGCCACCCACTCTTCCATCACACCACCACTCCAACACAACAACAGTGTTCTCCCACGCGTCATCATTACATACAGCCACCCACTCTTCCATCACGCCACCACTCCAACACAACAACAGTGTTCTCCCACGCGTCATCATTACATACAGCCACCCACTCTTCCATCACACCGCCACTCCAACACAACAACAGTGTTCTCCCACGCGTCATCATTACATACAGCCACCCACTCTTCCATCACACCGCCACTCCAACACAACAACAGTGTTCTCCCACGCGTCATCATTACATACAGCCACCCACTCTTCCATCACACCGCCACTCCAACACAACAACAGTGTTCTCCCACGCGTCATCATTACATACAGCCACCCACTCTTCCATCACACCGCCACTCCAACACAACAACAGTGTTCTCCCACGCGTCATCATTACATACAGCCACCCACTCTTCCATCACACCGCCACTCCAACACAACAACAGTGTTCTCCCACGCGTCATCATTACATACAGCCACCCACTCTTCCATCACACCACCACTCCAACACAACAACAGTGTTCTCCCACGCGTCATCATTACATACAGCCACCCACTCTTCCATCACACCGCCACTCCAACACAACAACAGTGTTCTCCCACGCGTCATCATTACATACAGCCACCCACTCTTCCATCACACCGCCACTCCAACACAACAACAGTGTTCTCCCACGCGTCATCATTACATACAGCCACCCACTCTTCCATCACACCACCACTCCAACACAACAACAGTGTTCTCCCACGCGTCATCATTACATACAGCCACCCACTCTTCCATCACACCGCCACTCCAACACAACAACAGTGTTCTCCCACGCGTCATCATTACATACAGCCACCCACTCTTCCATCACACCGCCACTCCAACACAACAACAGTGTTCTCCCACGCGTCATCATTACATACAGCCACCCACTCTTCCATCACACCGCCACTCCAACACAACAACAGTGTTCTCCCACGCGTCATCATTACATACAGCCACCCACTCTTCCATCACACCACCACTCCAACACAACAACAGTGTTCTCCCACGCGTCATCATTACATACAGCCACCCACTCTTCCATCACACCGCCACTCCAACACAACAACAGTGTTCTCCCACGCGTCATCATTACATACAGCCACCCACTCTTCCATCACACCGCCACTCCAACACAACAACAGTGTTCTCCCACGCGTCATCATTACATACAGCCACCCACTCTTCCATCACACCGCCACTCCAACACAACAACAGTGTTCTCCCACGCGTCATCATTACATACAGCCACCCACTCTTCCATCACACCGCCACTCCAACACAACAACAGTGTTCTCCCACGCGTCATCATTACATACAGCCACCCACTCTTCCATCACACCGCCACTCCAACACAACAACAGTGTTCTCCCACGCGTCATCATTACATACAGCCACCCACTCTTCCATCACACCGCCACTCCAACACAACAACAGTGTTCTCCCACGCGTCATCATTACATACAGCCACCCACTCTTCCATCACACCACCACTCCAACACAACAACAGTGTTCTCCCACGCGTCATCATTACATACAGCCACCCACTCTTCCATCACACCGCCACTCCAACACAACAACAGTGTTCTCCCACGCGTCATCATTACATACAGCCACCCACTCTTCCATCACACCGCCACTCCAACACAACAACAGTGTTCTCCCACGCGTCATCATTACATACAGCCACCCACTCTTCCATCACACCGCCACTCCAACACAACAACAGTGTTCTCCCACGCGTCATCATTACATACAGCCACCCACTCTTCCATCACACCACCACTCCAACACAACAACAGTGTTCTCCCACGCGTCATCATTACATACAGCCACCCACTCTTCCATCACACCACCACTCCAACACAACAACAGTGTTCTCCCACGCGTCATCATTACATACAGCCACCCACTCTTCCATCACACCACCACTCCAACACAACAACAGTGTTCTCCCACGCGTCATCATTACATACAGCCACCCACTCTTCCATCACACCACCACTCCAACACAACAACAGTGTTCTCCCACGCGTCATCATTACATACAGCCACCCACTCTTCCATCATACCGCTACTCCAACACAACAACAGTGTTCTCCCACGCGTCATCATTACATACAGCCACCCACTCTTCCATCACACCGCCACTCCAACACAACAACAGTGTTCTCCCACGCGTCATCATTACATACAGCCACCCACTCTTCCATCACACCGCCACTCCAACACAACAACAGTGTTCTCCCACGCGTCATCATTACATACAGCCACCCACTCTTCAATCACACCGCCACTCCAACACAACAACAGTGTTCTCCCACGCGTCATCATTACATACAGCCACCCACTCTTCCATCACACCGCCACTCCAACACAACAACAGTGTTCTCCCACGCGTCATCATTACATACAGCCACCCACTCTTCCATCACACCACCACTCCAACACAACAACAGTGTTCTCCCACGCGTCATCATTACATACAGCCACCCACTCTTCCATCACACCGCCACTCCAACACAACAACAGTGTTCTCCCACGCGTCATCATTACATACAGCCACCCACTCTTCCATCACACCGCCACTCCAACACAACAACAGTGTTCTCCCACGCGTCATCATTACATACAGCCACCCACTCTTCCATCACACCGCCACTCCAACACAACAACAGTGTTCTCCCACGCGTCATCATTACATACAGCCACCCACTCTTCCATCACACCGCCACTCCAACACAACAACAGTGTTCTCCCACGCGTCATCATTACATACAGCCACCCACTCTTCCATCACACCGCCACTCCAACACAACAACAGTGTTCTCCCACGCGCCATCATTACATACAGCCACCCACTCTTCCATCACACCGCCACTCCAACACAACAACAGTGTTCTCCCACGCGTCATCATTACATACAGCCACCCACTCTTCCATCACACCGCCACTCCAACACAACAACAGTGTTCTCCCACGCGTCATCATTACATACAGCCACCCACTCTTCCATCACACCGCCACTCCAACACAACAACAGTGTTCTCCCACGCGTCATCATTACATACAGCCACCCACTCTTCCATCACACCGCCACTCCAACACAACAACAGTGTTCTCCCACGCGTCATCATTACATACAGCCACCCACTCTTCCATCACACCGCCACTCCAACACAACAACAGTGTTCTCCCACGCGTCATCATTACATACAGCCACCCACTCTTCCATCACACCACCACTCCAACACAACAACAGTGTTCTCCCACGCGTCATCATTACATACAGCCACCCACTCTTCCATCACACCACCACTCCAACACAACAACAGTGTTCTCCCACGCGTCATCATTACATACAGCCACCCACTCTTCCATCACACCGCCACTCCAACACAACAACAGTGTTCTCCCACGCGTCATCATTACATACAGCCACCCACTCTTCCATCACACCACCACTCCAACACAACAACAGTGTTCTCCCACGCGTCATCATTACATACAGCCACCCACTCTTCCATCACACCACCACTCCAACACAACAACAGTGTTCTCCCACGCGTCATCATTACATACAGCCACCCACTCTTCCATCACACCGCCACTCCAACACAACAACAGTGTTCTCCCACGCGTCATCATTACATACAGCCACCCACTCTTCCATCACACCGCCACTCCAACACAACAACAGTGTTCTCCCACGCGTCATCATTACATACAGCCACCCACTCTTCCATCACACCGCCACTCCAACACAACAACAGTGTTCTCCCACGCGTCATCATTACATACAGCCACCCACTCTTCCATCACACCGCCACTCCAACACAACAACAGTGTTCTCCCACGCGTCATCATTACATACAGCCACCCACTCTTCCATCACACCGCCACTCCAACACAACAACAGTGTTCTCCCACGCGTCATCATTACATACAGCCACCCACTCTTCCATCACACCACCACTCCAACACAACAACAGTGTTCTCCCACGCGTCATCATTACATACAGCCACCCACTCTTCCATCACACCGCCACTCCAACACAACAACAGTGTTCTCCCACGCGTCATCATTACATACAGCCACCCACTCTTCCATCACACCGCCACTCCAACACAACAACAGTGTTCTCCCACGCGTCATCATTACATACAGCCACCCACTCTTCCATCACACCGCCACTCCAACACAACAACAGTGTTCTCCCACGCGTCATCATTACATACAGCCACCCACTCTTCCATCACACCACCACTCCAACACAACAACAGTGTTCTCCCACGCGTCATCATTACATACAGCCACCCACTCTTCCATCACACCGCCACTCCAACACAACAACAGTGTTCTCCCACGCGTCATCATTACATACAGCCACCCACTCTTCCATCACACCGCCACTCCAACACAACAACAGTGTTCTCCCACGCGTCATCATTACATACAGCCACCCACTCTTCCATCACACCGCCACTCCAACACAACAACAGTGTTCTCCCACGCGTCATCATTACATACAGCCACCCACTCTTCCATCACACCACCACTCCAACACAACAACAGTGTTCTCCCACGCGTCATCATTACATACAGCCACCCACTCTTCCATCACACCACCACTCCAACACAACAACAGTGTTCTCCCACGCGTCATCATTACATACAGCCACCCACTCTTCCATCACACCGCCACTCCAACACAACAACAGTGTTCTCCCACGCGTCATCATTACATACAGCCACCCACTCTTCCATCACACCGCCACTCCAACACAACAACAGTGTTCTCCCACGCGTCATCATTACATACAGCCACCCACTCTTCCATCACACCGCCACTCCAACACAACAACAGTGTTCTCCCACGCGTCATCATTACATACAGCCACCCACTCTTCCATCACACCGCCACTCCAACACAACAACAGTGTTCTCCCACGCGTCATCATTACATACAGCCACCCACTCTTCCATCACACCGCCACTCCAACACAACAACAGTGTTCTCCCACGCGTCATCATTACATACAGCCACCCACTCTTCCATCACACCACCACTCCAACACAACAACAGTGTTCTCCCACGCGTCATCATTACATACAGCCACCCACTCTTCCATCACACCGCCACTCCAACACAACAACAGTGTTCTCCCACGCGTCATCATTACATACAGCCACCCACTCTTCCATCACACCGCCACTCCAACACAACAACAGTGTTCTCCCACGCGTCATCATTACATACAGCCACCCACTCTTCCATCACACCGCCACTCCAACACAACAACAGTGTTCTCCCACGCGTCATCATTACATACAGCCACCCACTCTTCCATCACACCGCCACTCCAACACAACAACAGTGTTCTCCCACGCGTCATCATTACATACAGCCACCCACTCTTCCATCACACCGCCACTCCAACACAACAACAGTGTTCTCCCACGCGTCATCATTACATACAGCCACCCACTCTTCCATCACACCGCCACTCCAACACAACAACAGTGTTCTCCCACGCGCCATCATTACATACAGCCACCCACTCTTCCATCACACCGCCACTCCAACACAACAACAGTGTTCTCCCACGCGTCATCATTACATACAGCCACCCACTCTTCCATCACACCGCCACTCCAACACAACAACAGTGTTCTCCCACGCGTCATCATTACATACAGCCACCCACTCTTCCATCACACCGCCACTCCAACACAACAACAGTGTTCTCCCACGCGTCATCATTACATACAGCCACCCACTCTTCCATCACACCGCCACTCCAACACAACAACAGTGTTCTCCCACGCGTCATCATTACATACAGCCACCCACTCTTCCATCACACCGCCACTCCAACACAACAACAGTGTTCTCCCACGCGTCATCATTACATACAGCCACCCACTCTTCCATCACACCGCCACTCCAACACAACAACAGTGTTCTCCCACGCGTCATCATTACATACAGCCACCCACTCTTCCATCACACCGCCACTCCAACACAACAACAGTGTTCTCCCACGCGTCATCATTACATACAGCCACCCACTCTTCCATCACACCGCCACTCCAACACAACAACAGTGTTCTCCCACGCGTCATCATTGCCCCATGCACATGTCAGCTTTGCACAGCCGGTTCTCTAACGAGCCACTGCGTGCGACCCGTCCTGCCGGTCTGCGCCGACCGCCGGCGCCGCCGCGGGACAGCAAGGTCAAGGTGATCGATCTGGGCGGGCGGACACCGGCGGGCCGACCGGCCATCCGACCGACCATCCGCCCGGCTGGCTGGCCGGTGTGCCGGGCAGCGCCGGTCGGCAGGTCACGCCGGTCGGCAGGTCGCGCCGGGCTGAGACCTCACAAGCAGGCAGGCGGCCAGGCGGCCGGTCGGGTCAGCCAGGCCAATCACCGCGCAATGTTCGCCTGCGGCGGCGCGTGAGCGTGAAGCGGTCAGCGGCCAGCACCGGCGCCGGCGTCGGGTTGGCGTGTGATGGCCACCGCGATCCGCCGGCAGGAGTGGATAGCTGGCGGGCCGGGCCGCCGCGGCGCAGTGCGGGTCACGGGCTCACACACTGTCCACACACTGTCCAAGTGAATTTGGGTGGAAAACGACACCCTATGGACACTATTGTTCCACTGTTTTTCCTGCGTTTTATTGTGAATTTTCCACTCTTTATTTCAAAATGTATTGGATAATTGGAACCCTAATATTGATTTATGGATTTAACGATAGGTACAGCCTGTGGAGAGATACTGGTAAGAATTGACATAGATAATAACTAATTCTGGTAAGCAGATAATTGGGTATTGATAAAGCAGAGTATTGTTTGTTTGTTTGTTGGGGCTTAAGGGCGCGACGACTGCATGGTCAATTTGCGCCCAGATAAAGCAGAGTAGGTACATATGTTTTTTGTTTAATTTTCCACTCTTTTTTCTTATTTTTTTACCAGAATTTTCGCCTCCTCACCCCAGCTCCAAAGCCTGGCCGGTCACTAGGAGCCTGGCCGGTCACATTCGGGTCGGTTCCGCTCGGCCCGGAGAGGAGTCACTATCGATCATAATATCGACACCCCAATAACACGTCCATCGCCCCAGCAGGACCACCAGGACGCCAAAACAGCCACACCTGGCGGGATCTCTGCCGAGCGTGAATCTCTCTCCACCACTGATACAAGTTCCAAGTTCCAACACTGATCTCCGCACCACGTTCGTACCCAATAGTCATCGTTTACGCGTGCATACGGGTAGGAGATAGCTCCCATGGCTTCCCCCGGCACCAGCAGAGGGAAAAAACCGTCATGACCGAGCGGGACCGGGCCTGACCACACCAGAGCGGCGCGGGCCGCAGGCATAGGCCATCCAATTAGTGCTGAGCTCCGGGTGGTGCCCCGGGCGGCCGCAATGGCCGCACTCGGTCGCCACAATCAATGCCAGCCAGATCTTCCGACCACGCGCCGGCACAGCCGAGCGCAGCCTGGAGGACGTCACCCGACTGAGGTCTGGGACTTCGGATTCGGATTAATTTATTGCGGATCAATCCCCAAACATTTGAGGCTTTTCAATCAACATGTTAACATATATAAAATGCTGCTTCACTGGTTACAAGTCATCAACATACATTCAAAGATACACACACAACCTCACAAAAACACACAAAACAAACAACATCGTTCAACTCTTCTCCAGGTTACATCAGCATTCAACCATCCTCCGAGCGGAGCAGGTGCATCAAATCAGCCTTAAAACGGTTCACATGCGTGGTGTTCTGTAGTGCAGATGGTAGGCGATTATGCAGTTTTGCAGCGCCAAATGATAGCCTTCGCTTCCCAGTCTCCGTTTTAGTTATCGGCAATCAGGCCTGTCTGTCTCGTTCGATGGTCATGCTGTACATATTCAAACATGTTCCTCAGAGTGGCTGGTTCACCGAAACGCAAGAAAGGCTGAGACTTGTACCAGCGTCACACGGGCGTCACACGGCGTTACGTGACGATACGTGATGTTACCTGACGTCACGTAGCGTTACATGATGGACGTTCCGGCAGTGTCACGGTCTGAGCCTATTCGGGCCACACAGGTCGAGGGGTCGGCTGACGTCACACAGACCGTCACACAGACCGTCACACCGACGTCCAGTCCAGCTCCAGCAGAGGATATCCTGGCCGTACCACCCCATTCATCGATTTTCAGTTTTAGTCAGCACCCCGCAACTCAATTCTTTTCAAGAAAGGGTGCCAACTTGGCAGAAGTATAAGGCATCGGCTTTGATTGCCTCTTTCAATCAGCCATCTCGATTCCTTGTTCATCTCCCCATTCACCGAAGTGATTCCGACGCGTCGAACCGCACCGTATAGAAACATTAGATCCCAGCCGGCGGCAACTTCGCCAACTTGGCACAATGACAATGCCCAAAGTGCCCACACTTCCCCAAACATAACTTGCAACTAAGGAGAAACTGTGAATACCAGGGTGGCGACTTGCCGACCACACGGCATGTCGAGGCCAAACAAAGCATTTGATAGCCGGCGATAAGGATACAACCAGGGCCGTCAACACCGGAAGGGAAGGGGGTGGGGGCGCGGCTCCCCAGGATCGCTCCCCCCCCCCCCCCCCTCCCACCAGATTAGCAAATGGGGGGGGGGGCAAACACCTGGCTGCCCTCCCCCCAACCCCTAGCGAGGCCCCCCGTTCAAA